>JBDJHY010516721.1:4363-17073 GCA_039654485.1 Withania somnifera
GAGGACCCTTAAAACTTTTGTGATGAACTGGTTAAGATCCTTGTTGTCATGCAAGCTAGAGGGGTAGAGAGGGTGGAATTGGTATCCTACCAACTTAAGGATATGGATCACATTTGGTACACTTAGTGGAAATAGGATAGAGTTGGTTGTGCTATTCCTGTTACTTAGGCATATTTTGCAGAAGCTTTTCTGGATAGGTTTTTCCAGATAGACTTGAGGGAATCTAATGATAATGAGTTTATAAATCTTCGACATGGTTTTATGTATGTGAAAGAATATGGTATGAAGTTCAGACAACTATCCTAGTATGCTCTTGAAATGGTTGTTGATCCTATGGAAATGATAAGTAAATATTTTTCGGGTATAAATGACTGAGAGAATAAGGAGTGTAATACTTCCATTCTTCTCGGGGACATAAATATCTCTCGACTTATGATGCATGCTCAACATTTAGAGGAGAAGAAGTTGAAAGAGAGGGAGAGACAAATTAAGCAAGTTAGGTTCAATCAGTCTGGTCCGAGTCAAAAATAAGTTTTTGATTGAGGTAACATGCCTCAGTCTTAGCAAAGGTTTTCAGCACCTGATCCGTCTTCCTCTAGATAATAATATCCTAATTCAAGGAACAATAAGTTTCAGAAAGAGAAGCTCTTTGGGATAAGTCTCAGGGTATTTTTTAGTCTAACACAATGAATCTTCTCACTTACACTCAGTGTGGGAAGAATCATCCTTGGGTTCTTGGACGGATAAGATGGATGTTTTGGTTGTGGCCAGTCGAGTCACATGATTAAGGATTTTCCTCTATCAAGAAGGGGAAATCAAAATGTAGGAAACACATACACAATCAACAACTCCTCGAGCCCGTAATTCTCAATAGGGTTCTCCTCGAGTCCAACCTGTTAACCACAACATAAACAAACAATGCAGCGCATGCCTGTGGAACAATACAACAAAAATAAAGAGCTTTCAGTACAGTCTAAGATCGGCCTGAGACCATCAGCTAAACACACAAATCACCCAAGTTCAAGTATAGCACAACACAATCTCTAAGGTCCCAAGGCTGCTCTCATCAAGGACATAACATCAATATACAACCCAAGTCCCAATATGTCCCTCCATAGAATCCTAAATAGGTAAGAATAGGAAAATTTCAATGAAAAAGAGTGACCAACCTAAAAACAACCAAAATGACTAGCCAACACCACAAAATATCTTACAACGCTCAGTCTAAAAGAAAAGTAAGGCTAGACTATTTAGAAGCTGATCAAAACCCTAGTAATATGCACAAAAAATCCTAAAGCACAATATGATGCCTAAAACACCTCGAGACTATAAAAAAAACATTCTAGGGGTTAAGAAGTTAAGATTGAACCTAGATATCCAAGTGCAATTCAGGTCAGAAATTAGGTCTAAAAATGAGCCCTTGGGCCCTGCAACCCAAAAAATAAAACCAATAAAACACCAACAGATAGGATTTATTTCAAGGAACTTGTGATTCAATTTTAGCTAAAACTGACCCGAATGGGTCTCCAAATGACTATAAAAGGCTTCGTAAAAAGTAACACTACAACATATAATATTTATTGACAAAATATTTAGGTACAATAGAAAATTTGTCACTTTTCATGACAAAAATTATATTTCGTTTCCAAATGCATGAGCAATATGCTTTTAGTGATAAAGAATATAATTTCATAGAAAAGTTTTTTTCACTAAAGTTTCCTACCAAAATATAATTTGACGTCATTTTATAAGTAGCATTAGTGATGAATTTTAAGTTAACAGTATATGTTATTTATCACTAATAATACATTTAATTTGTGATAAATATTTTTTGTATTTTAATTAGTTATAATTTTGATGACGAAATAGTTTCATCACCAAAACAATTATTTTAATAGTGACACATAAGAGTTTTGTTGTTAAATTTTGAGCTTTAGCCACAAATTTATATTTCACTATGACATTAGATTTGTCACTAATAATATAAGCATTAGTGATGATTATGTTATTGTCTCTAATCAATCTACAATTTAGTGGCGACATAGTTCTATCATAGAATATGCAATGTTGAAATAGCCACGATTTATATTTTGTAGCATAATAATTTAATAATTTTCTACGAAAAAATTTCATAGCTAAATATGAATTTTTTTTTTCTACAATAATTTATGATTACAAGTGACAACTGAAAAAATTTCTTTTGAAAAAATAAACATGTATTTTGGTGAAAAAGATGTAGTGTGCAAGAATATGCTTCTTTCATCAAAAGTATATAGACTACAAAAAATGGCTTATAGGAAAGGAAAATATGGTCTTTAAAGGTCCAAATCACGTCCCAAAAAAGCAATTGCGATGGAAAAAAGTTGGTATTAAATCTCCACATATACAAAATTCAAATAAAGACAGAGAGAGAGCATACGAATTATTGATAATAATAGAATGTATGGTCGACATCCATAATCAATGTTTGTTTCAATATTTAGACAACAACTTAACAAAAACCTCATATAATAGCCTAAGTTAGTCTATGATTGTCATGACCCAATATCTAGTCTTGATGGAACCTACCTTCCCACCTCGATAGGTCATCCAAACTAATGATAAAACATAATGAAAACTAAAGTAAATGTGGAAGTAAGTAAAAATATGGATTTATAAGTGGAAATCTCAACTAAATTTCCAAAACCAGGTTGCCACTGTATACAATCAACTACTGGAGTTTATACAACAAATATAGAGTCTTGCTACAGTCTTTAGTAAGAAAAGACACCAGAAAAGTAAAAACACTAAAAGAGCTCTTTCGTAACTGAAGATAAACTTACAAGGTATAACAGCAACACAAGTACATAATAAGCATACAAGTTCCAATAGGTGTGTAATTTGGTATCAACCAATAGAAAGCTCCTGAAGTGTTTCTAAAGTAAGAAATCATAAAAAGGAGGAAGGAAATGATTAATATCTCCTTTCCTACTTCAACCATGACCATATGATCTTTGGACCTCATTTTGTAAACATATTTCATGTTCGACATGAGTTGCACACTGTTCCACCTCTTCACACAGGTGTCCTGAGTTGTGTTAGGAGTTTTTTCTTAAGCTGATCCCATTAAAAAAACATACTATTATATGTAATTAATAAGATCTTGCACTCTTCCTTCACAACTATACTAAGTTACATTAGTAGCTAGGAAAATAACACACTAAATTAGATTTCGGACTTATAAGAAGGTATGGAGAAATTTGAACCTTCACAGTAAAGGCATGGAAAGAAGAATGACTATACAACTTCTTGAAGATCGCAGGTTCAAAAAGCATGGAGTTCCCCAGTTCCACACTAAAAATCAAAAGAAGCATGACTTCTAGATTTTTTTGTTTTCTTAATATGTTTCCTCATTTTACAATTATTTTATTAAGTCCCAAATAAAACCCAGATACCAATTTTTCTCATTTTACAATGGTATTAAAAGTTTGATTTTGGTTAATTTTTGAAGATAAGAGAATTAGATTCTAATTTCAATGGTTCTATCAGCCCTAGAACATCGAGTTTAGGTTAGTAAGACTGTTGGTTTGATTCTAGTTAAGTCCTATAATGTTTGATGCGGTAACAACTTTTATGGCATTAAAAGTTTGACTTGGTCACTTTTAAAGATAGGCTTATCACATTTGAGTTTCAACGATTCCATTAGCTCTAAAATATAAATTTTGGGTTAGTAGGAATATTTTTTTGGGTCCTGGGGCTTCTATCCGAGTTTTAGAATTTTTGATGGGATAGTAACTTGTTTTATGTTAAAATTTTGACTTTGCTTAATTTTTAAAGATCAAAGAATCAGATTCAAATTTTGACAGTTCCATCAGCTGCATAACATCTGTTCTAGAATAGTAGGAATATTTGTTCGGGTACTAGGAATTTGGTTGATTCTAGAATGTTTAACGGGATAAAATTTTATTTGGCACTGAAAGTTTGACTTTGCTCATTTTTAAAGATATGATCATCATATTTGAACTTCAGCAGTTCTGTTAGCTCCAAAATATTGAGTTTGGGTTAGTAAGACTATTGGTTTGGTTCCTTGGCCTTTTTATTGAGTCATAGAATATTTGTTAGGATAACATCTTGTTTTGTTTTGAAAGTTTAACTTTGATCACTTTTTCAAGATCGGAGAAATAAATTCAAATAATGACGGTTCTATCAGCTTTGGAATATCAATCTTGGGTTTGTAAACTATTGGTGGGGTTTTGGGGATTTTGGTTGAGTCTTAGAATGTTTGAAAAAGTAATAACTTATTTAGCACTGAAACTTTAACTTTGTTCACTTTTTAAAGATCGGAGTATCAGATTTGAATTTCAATGGTTCCATCAGCTTTGGAACATTGATTTTGGGTTAGTAGGACTATTTGTTCCATTCCTGGGGCTTCTGATAAGTCTTAGAATGTTTGAAAAGATACCAACTCATTAGCACTGAAAGTTTAACTTTGGTTAGTTTTTAAATATTGAAACATTAGATTCAAATTTTGACACTTCTGTCAACTCTTGAACATCGTGTTTGGGTTAGTAGCACTATTGGTTCTGGTTTGTAATAACCCTAATGGTCATTTTTGGTTTTCTTGAGTATTTTAACTAGTTTTCCCTTCCTGTAGTACCGTTATATCAAAGTAAGTGTAACTCTATGGTTGGTTCGGGTGCAGATTAAGATTTGATATAGAAGTTTGAGTTTTTGAGCCTTTAAGTTCAAATTAAGTAACTATAGGGGTCATATAGAGATATATACCTAGTATCAGAAAATCGTAAGTTCCATCATCTCTGGAATGTCTATTTTGTTCTAGTTACACTCTCGTTTACTATTTTAGACCATCTATGGTGAGTTTGAGCATTTATACAGGCTAAAGTTGAATTTTAAGTGAATTTCTTGACTTAGGTCAACATTTAATCTTAGATTGTTGGATCGAAAATATATTGGTTCTATTGAATTTTAGAGGTTGAATCTGGTCTAGAATGAGGTCCCTTTTATTTTTCCTAGGACCTAGTAGTGTGTTGACCTTTTTGTTGAAAAGTTAGTTTTTGGGACCTTAACAAGTATCAAGTCAAGGAGCTTTGTACTTGTGATTTGACGGTATCGTTGAGCCCAGAATGTCAAAATTAATTTATTCGCATATATATGATTTGTTTGCATGGGGTTCCGTACAAACCCCGACTGATCGTTTTGAGTTTAAAATATTGCTGTGAATTATTGTCTATGAGCTGATGTTTTTGATCGATTTATTGGTCATCTTGGCCGATAAATCATCCAGATGACCAATTTATCAGTGGCTGATAAATTAGATTCTGGTCCAATAAATTTGTCCCTAAAGGTATAAATTGGGAAATTTTTATTTTTACCCAAACTCTTCTCATTTTTCATGCAAACCATGAACTAAAACCCTATTTTTGGCGAAGTGGATCATGGTTTTCAAGGATAATCAATTGGATAAGTTTTCTAAACCTATTTTTGTCAAATTTAAGCTACATTAACATGATTTCTCATAGAAATCTCATGATTTTGGACCCGAAAACAGTGGTTAATTGTGGAACTAAAAAATATTGGAGAACTTGAGACTTTTGTTATGAAATGGAATGGATTTCTTAATGAAATTTAATATTTAACATCCCATAGTGATGAATAACATTATTTTATGAATAAAATTTGATCTTGACTCCGTGGGCTGGGGGATGATTTATACATAAACATTGATTATTTGGTTTTGAGTGTTGATCAATATTATTTCTTGTATGCATGACTAGATTCTACTCAATTAGAGGCCAATTGGAAGGGAAGGACACTTGAGCAACTACTTTGTTTAATATTAAGGAAAGTTAAGGTTTACTAGATTTTTATAAATTACTGACAATTGTTTGCTAATTGTCCCACTTGCTTGCTAATTATTTTGTGACTTTGGATTATATGGATACTTTAGGAAAATTGGTTTTATCTATTATATTGATTGTAAAATGTTCTGGAAAAATGAGCATACATGGTGAGTTTGTGAACCATGATCTTACTTGAGGAATTTGTTGAGGCTTGACCATACTTAATGAACTTGTTGAATCAATACTTTGCTTGAGTTGTATTTTAAATGGTTGGTTCAAATATGTTGTTGGAAATGAAAACTTAAATAATATTTCAGTTCTAATAATGTACTTGTTGATGAAAATTTTCATGATAAATGAATGACAACTTTGATATTGAAAGTAGTGATGCCCGAGAGGCGGAGTTGGAATTAAAAGGCTATTCTTAATAGAAATTGATCAAGAGGGATTTATGTGTTGAATTAAAAGCTCATATTGTGCTACTTTATATGGTTGAATTGTGATGAGAATTCATCGATGAAATTTGATTATGAATCTTGAAATATACCTTAATGATATCATCAAACTTGTTGATATTAATTTGGTTTGTCGTAGAGCCTTGATTGAGATCTTGATTATGACACAACCAAGGCTCTAACAGGGTGTCTATAAAATGATGGTATGATTAGATTGTTAAAAGAAATAGTCTAGGCCCTGACCGGATGCTTATGTTATTGAAATGGCACATCCAAGGTCTTGGCCGGGTGTCAATATATATATATTCGAGAGGTATAGCCGAGACCCTGACCGAATACCTAATTATGATGACTGATGTTGGATACTGTAATGAAATTGGGAAACACAATATATGATGAATTTTTTTAGGCTTGAGGTTCCCATTCATGACTTGGACTATTGCCAAATTGGAACATTCGTGATTCTTTATTCCTATTGTATGATTTATTGAGTTGAATATTTGATCATACTTGTTGTATATTAATAAACTGTTGTTGGTCTATTGTATATAATTATTTGCAAGTTGTTGTATTATTGGAGGAACGGTTGGGAGATTAGGGAGCTTTTGTTTCCTTTAATAGTTAGCTAGCCGAGGATGCTACCAAGTACCATTGTTCTTGTACTCACTCTTGCTTTTATGCACTGTTGTGCAAATAATGAGCCTCGTATTTAGAGATTTCCCCTCTTCTCTTCAGTACAGGAAGACTTCAAGGATCTAGAGGTAGCTGGTCACTTATTCATCAGTTGTTGCAAATTTCTTTATTTTAGTTTATTTCATAGTGTTTTTAATTTGTGAAGACTCTTCATGGATATTTAGACAGTTTGTATTTATATTCTATAGAGGCTTTTGAGTGGTGACACCTGATCTTGACTACAGTTTATTATATATGTTATCATGTTGACTTTCGTATTTAGATGTCTATTTGGTTTACTTCTAATTTTACCTGTTTTTGTGTTTTTCATTTGACCTATTGGGATTAGGATAGTAGGTGCCATCACATTCGATTTTAGGGGCATGATTGGGTCCTAGGGCTTCTACTTGAGATTTAGAATGTTTGATGGGATAACAATTTGTTTGGCATTAAAAGTTTAACCTTGGTAACATTTTAAAGATTAGAGCATCAAATTCGAGTTTTATTGGTTCCATCATATCCATAATATTATGTTTGGGTTAGTAGGACTGTTGGTTCATGTCACATGGCTTCTGGTTGAGTCGTAGAATGGCTGGCAATATAACAACAAGTTTGGAGTTGAAAGCTTGACTTTGGTCAACTTTCTTAGATCGGTGTATGGGATTCAAATTTTGATGGTTCCACAACTTTTAAATGTCGAGTTTGGGTTGGTAAGACTGTTAGTTTGAGTCCATGGACTTATAGTAGAGTAATATAATATTTGATGAGATAACAACTCATTTGGGGCTGAAAGTTTAACTTTGGTTAATTTTTAAAGATCGGAGCATCAAATTTGAGTTTCAATGGTTCCATCAGCTCTAGAACATCACATTTGAATTAGTAGGACCGTTTATTTGAGTCTCGGGGTTTTTGTGAGGGGCAAACTAATAGGGAAAAATCAATTTTCCAGTATAATGAACAAATTAAAAACTGGTTAGATGAAAATACTAGTCCTTTGAAAAAGCTAAAGGTATATAATATTTCTCCCCCAAGAGAAACAAACCAAATATAGGAACGTTGTAGTAACTTGTGAAGATGGTGGGTTGAACATCTGTTCACTCACTAGATTGATCAAAACATGATCTGCCCATGCTGTATTATAAATACAGAATACCAGTGAGAACTAAGTTTATAATCCCACAATATAGACAAGACCTGATCCTAAAAGTATAGACTACACAATGGAACAAGATTAGACATTATAACATTTACTCCTGAACTATTTGTTTACTACTAGTGTTACACTCAAAGGACAAACCAAGAAAATAGAAGACAAATCTAATAGATGCAAAAAAGGACATCCACTTGTAAAATGCCACAAAGTAGCATTGTATTTTGGCGCTTAGTTTCTAGGGTTTTGGCTCAAAATATTTTTTAGGAAAATATATGAAAGAATTGAAAATTCTAATTGCAGAGCAAAGTAGAATTCCTGAGTTTGAAAAGAGAGATGAGGTACAAATCATATATCTTCTTTTGCTTTGTAGAATGTTGAATAGTTTGTTATTTGTGATGATCATGTATGAATTGACTATTTATTGATTACTTAAGACATATGATATTGTTTTATATATATCTCGTATTATGTGTCTAGTAAAAAACTGACCAATTGTAAGATATTAAAGTATGGATAACCAACTGTCTCTGTATATTTTCATCTGAGTGTGTTGTATATGATCTATGTATGGTTTTCATTAATCTCTTTTCCATTTCTCCAGGTTGTTTAAGATTTTGAATAATATACTAAGGTTTTTCCTACATCTGCCTCTAATTTTAGATTAATTTGAATCAGCCTTACAATTGAGAATATCTTTCTCCTTTATAGTATGATTGCTCATTAAAGGAGAATGTATCTAATTGTCTGAAGGCTTAGATTGTAAAAAGTGTAAAATGAGAGAAAGAGCTTGAGGTTAGTTATTTTGAAATAGGAAAAACTACATCTTAATAGCACATTAAAGTAAAATGTTAACCTTTAAAATGTGAAGTCTTAAGAAGTCACTTGAATGTACGTTGCATACTCTTCTGACTGTAGTAAAATGTGAAGTCTAAAGCAGTCACTTGACTGTGCATTGCATACTCTTTAGATTGTAGGAAAATCTTAACCTTTAAATATGATTTCTTTACTACATAATCACTACTCTATACATTCCTATATAGTTAGTAAAAACGAATAAAAACAAAGCCAATACTAAGGATAGTATCATCCCCTGCAATGTATTCCGCCACTTCTTCTCCATGTGCCTTTAAAATGCATATGTTGTACTATTTATCTAATCACCATATATTTATTTATTCTACCCTTATGAAAACTTATGAAGTTACTTTCCTTTAGAATAATAGTAATTATTTGATAACATTGACACATAGCTTGTATTTGTATTATCATCCTTCACTTGCAAGGCAGTAGCTTCAAGTAACCTGTTATCCTTATATACTTCTCATCCAGTGAAAATATTGATTTGGATGACTTGCCATGGTATCTTGATATCTCTTACATCTTTGATAACAAAAGACTTTTTGAACTACTGATTTGAAATCCTTTAGCATTGGGGAACTTGTCTCAATTTAATATAATCTCTAATAATTCATTTAAGTTACCTTGTTGCTCAAACTAATGCTTCAATCCCTTGATCGTAGTTAAGCTTTGGAGTCTTGAATGTTTTTTATAAGAAAGTTTTAAGTGGTGACACTCGATTAACCATCTTCAAAAGGAAAATAGGTAATATCACTTCCCACTTATGCCCTTTTGAAAAAACCTTAGCTATAAAGAAGGGAAGTGAAGTAGTTTTAGTTTGAGCAGCAAAGTACCTTATATGGATTAGAGTCTAATGGCGTATGGATATCAAAACTCATCCAAAATATTTTCAAGAAAAGACCACAATATACAAGTCTAATCCCATCTGGATACCAAAACTCATCAGCATATCAACTATTGCTAGTCTTTTCTGCATAGTTAGCCATAATATAAGTCAGAACTTATATGAGTCATCATTTTATGCTACCAATGTAATTTAACTTGTCATAGAAGGTTATATATATATTTTCAAGTTACTAATTCTAATTTTTATGACAAGGTTAGTCGAGGTTTCCTATAAAGTAAGGACACATCTAAACGTAAAAACCACTTATTAGGGAAACTATTTCGGCTACTCAATTGTTCGATCAGTCAAATAAATATACCATTGCTAGTACCATCGCTAATATCATTTTTTATATTAATCAATAGGTATCTATTTGTTACTTTCTAGGTTTGAAATGGAAATTTAACCAGTCAAATCTTTCATTAATTATAAAATTTAACCATAATGTTCTAAATTGTAATGTTGAAAATTCTATAATATATACACCACTACTTTGAAATTCCCCATTCTAATCAGATGATATAACTAAAATTAAGAATTTTTTGGGAAAAAGTAGGGGAAAAGGTCTTTAGAAAATAAAGTGGACTTTGGGGAAAAGGATGGTGATCGAGATTCCAATTGATAAGAAGGCAAGATGATTTAGTACAATCATTAAAACTATCAAATGAACTGGGATAATTACGAGGAACTTTCTTACACTTCCAAACAAGTGGAAGGAGCTCACAATAGAGTAAAAAGATGCTACACTGATTAGATGACACATAAGATTTTTTATATTTTGTAATTTCGTGACGTTATAATATATTAGTGTTTAATATTTCAATATGTCAATGGATCTTGATTTTTACATTTTCTCCTTTTCTTTTCTAGGAGAACTTTGAAATAAATTTGGACGAACATTACGTCAAACATAGCTAAAAAAATATCCTTAAAAATAAGAGTCAACAATGGCGCTATAACTTAAAAAAAATATTTGAAAGTGCACATTCTAAGAATGATGATCATAAAATTGAAGTTCAAGAACTAACCCCAGAAAACTGGAATAACTCAGAGCATAACATGACATTTATTAAAATAAAATAAATACTACATTTGCTTCATTGTTATTTAATTTACTTATATTTGCATTGACTTTGTAGAAACGATATATGGTAAACAAGGTTTATTGATCAAAGGTAAAATATAATCACTTCATGGGATCAAAAGAATCTGTAGCTTCTCTTGCTAAAATTGTTAATTAAATATCTTAAGCTCACCCCAAGCATATGAAACTTTTTTGCATTATCAAATGGAACATTGGAAAAGAAGCATATCTGTCATGTTAAATAGTGGCGTCTTCTTATATAGTAGATAAAGTTAGAGTTTATCTGATAAAAAAAATGCAACGAGAATTATCCTGATCCATAGAGTATTAGATCACATTGTTACTATCAATATATTTTTATTTTATAGGGTGAAAAACATGGAGGGGTCAAACCTGACAGAATCAAATTCTATAAAGAAACATATTACTCAAGGGAAAAGGGCTAGTCATCTCAAGAAGTTGAAACCAACTATGTGAGAAAGCAAATAATTTAATAACATATTCAATAATATTTAATTTTTTAATTATAACTTTAAATAATACATTTTTATGTAGAAAAACATGAATGATTTAAAAGATGTATATAGTTTGAGAGCCTCATCCATGACTGTCGATGAAATTACAGATTCTATACTTGGTACAAAGTTGGGGTACATAAAAGGTCTTTGTTATGGTCCAAAACCTAAAACTACTGAGCAACACAAAGGAGAATGACAAAGGTGAAAGAGGAAGTTTCTACTGTCTAACATAATTTACAGAAATCCTTAGATGCATCTAAAGTCGTGGTAGACAAACAATATGTCATGCCCTGAGCTCATCCCCCGGGAGGGACCGACATCCTTAGCCACTAAGTTGCTCTAGTAGCCTCAGAAGAACCACTTGGATCATGTATAACTTTACTCACATCACTCAGCGAAAACAATAAAAATAATATCAAAAGTGTAATGGTCTCCTCAGAATAATCAATAAATAGTCTCAATAAAAGCTAGATAAACTCAAGTCTCAAAATGATACATCTCAGTTTGAAAGCCTCTACTCGCTAAATAATGGACTACTACCATAAGAGTTTACTATCTTGTCTCTAATAAATGAAATAATAATAGTAAATCTAAAGTCCAAGCTCTATATAGATAAATAAAATAACTCCATAGCTTGCCCTTGAATCAAGTGAGGACTCACCAATCTCTAGTCTTCTAAGAATGCAAGTAGTGTCAATCTTGAATGTCTAAATGGTTGACAGTTTCTGCAAGGGGTCAACACATTCATCAAGAGTAGAATCAGTACATAAAACATGTACTGAGTACATGAGCAGGTATAAAATAGGCTATACAGAATAATAATAATACTATACAATGCATGAACAGTAAATCAACCTCAGCTATATCTCAACTAAGTAGTTTAATAAATAAAATAGTTAAAAAGCTCATATATCAAGTAACCTCAGCTAAAATAACTTAATTCATTAGTTTTTAACAAAATTGAAGACCAAGTAAAAAATAAGCTTTCACTTTCTTCCTTTAAAAAATAGTCACCTTTTCCTTTTTTTAAACTATCAAACTTTACTACTCTATGCAAGTTTCTATAACCGACATACCTCAGGCATAAAGCGTGAGGGATACATATAACCCCATGTAGAAGTACCTTTATACCTGTAATGACCCTTACGGTCATTTATGATAAATATACAATGTCTTACATCTTAGAGCATTTCAGTAGTTGCCCCAAGTCATTTATGACTTGCTGGGACCGATATTACGGATCC
>JBDJHY010516829.1:0-17073 GCA_039654485.1 Withania somnifera
CTTAGAGGATTTGTATTACACTAATACTGGGTTTTGGGAATTGTTGATTCTTTATAGTTATGCTTCCATTCATCTATTATTATTATACTTGTTCTTTGATATAGTATTCCTCCACTTTGGCTTTGGACTACTGGGTTGGTTCTCCTACTGGTGATATAGTAGGTACCATCGCGATCTTAGAAATCGGGTCATGATATTTTTTCTCTCAAAGCTGCTTAAATAATGGACTATGAGGAGGAAAATATTGCTTTAGTAACCAAAAGATTTCAAAGAATATTCAATAGAGAACATAACATTCAAAGAAGGTGCCCAAGGAATCCTGGTAAAGATGTGCAACTATGCCACAATGTGGAAGCCCAAACCATTTCATAACATTTTCTCCTATATGGGATGAGGAATACAAGAAAAATACTCAAAAAGACCAGAAGAATGATTTCTCTATCCCTTCTCAGAGAAAGATGACCTCCCAGGAAGTTGATATGGCAGTCAAAAAGGCTCTTGATGTTATGAGAGATAACTCAGGAATCAAGATTAGACTCAAGGTCAATCACTCCTTTCTATGATAGTTAGGAAATATGAAGACACAACACTACGGGCAATGAGTGACACTGAAGATGAAACATAACAATACCTATTCCAAGGTGACCATTGTTGCACTGATGGATAGATTAGACTCTAAAACTGATCAAGAGGACATTGAGGCATGCTTTGCAACATTTAAACCTGACCTACAAAATTTTTCTAAAAGAAAACTGGAGTCTCTTTTCTTAGTATTTAAATACGCATACTACAATATTTGTTCTGATAAAGAATAAATAATGAATGGCTATGTATCTCTCCTGAAAAAGAAAATCTCCTCTGAAGGACCTCAGTTAAGGAACCCTCTCCTAAAGGAAAAACAGAGGTCACTACCATGTAGAATAAATTGGAAGAAGACATAAGAGAGTTAAAGTCAAGGTTGTTAGAACTCTCTACTCAAAATAGTAAGATGGAAAAGGAGTTAGACAAGGCCTAAGTTGATCTTGCTCAAACCTAAGAGTCACTAAGCTCTTTAGACAATCTTATATAAGCTAAAACTATGTGCCCCTTGTGGAAAGGAAGGACACCATAGAGGAAAATGTCCTATACAATTTAAGGCCCTATAAAAGAATGCAAACCATGACAAAAGAGCTAAGATTCAAGAGAAAAAAGGGTTCTTATGAAAAGAGTACACTTCCATAATAGACAAACAAGGATTTAATTCATCCTTTCAGTCATAAGAAGGGTTACAAACTGATTAGGGTTCCCAAACTAACTCCTATCTAAGTTTTCAAGAAAAAGTGAGAGGAATAAGCAAACACTAGTCTCTGAACAATGTATGTTGAAGGAATATGACTAAAAATAAAAGAAATTTTTGCCTTACACACTTTATTCAAAGGTATTGAAGAAACCTTCGAAATGGGGAAAGATAGGATATATTAGTGGAATCGAAAGAAGGTCCATAAGCACAAGTCATCAATATTAGAGCACCTAGTGAAGAAAACTAAATCAAAAGAAGCATTCATTCACATGAAGGATTACTGAAATGGATTAGAAAAGGCAAGATCAGGAAATATTTATACCATCATATAGAGCACAACTCATAGATCATGTGGTACAAATTCGGGCACAAACCAATGGAAGATAATGAATAATTAAGCCAAAAATTTTATGCAATATGAAAAACTTTATAAATTAAAGAGAAATCAAAGAATTATTAGGTAGAAATGATCATTGAACCGCCAGAACACGATCCCACAGATGAAAACCACAACTAAAGCCTCTAAGTATACTAATATTGGTCAAGAAATGAAGAAGCTTTGAAGCAACTATGAGACTTCGGTTATAAAATAAAACCTAATGCTTTCACTAATCTTATGCTCATTACTTAAGGCAAAGGCATTATATATAGTGTGTGTGTGTGTGTGTGTACACATGCACATATACATATAAGTGCACTTATATAGCTGCCACCATGCTACTGTCGTGGCTTCAAAGAAAAAAATTTCTTTCTCGATATTTAAATATTTGAGTATTGTATAGACTCGTTATAACCAAATTACAATATTTTAAATATACCAAAACTTAGTAGAAAATTATTTATAGAAAACTTACCCCTTGATGTAATAATTATTTTTTATAATTTGATATGCTGTCTCTAGTAAAATATTATTCGCTACAACATTTTATAAAATAAATAAATATGGAACTATATTATTCAATAAACTATTTTTTACTAATTAAAAATATACTTAGAAAGTAACTAAAGCATATACTTTTATTTTTACTTAAGGGACAACATAATTATTATTTACATTAAGAAAAATTGAAAGCTTCAAAATTCGAACCAACAGTCCCTCTAAACTAAAGTTCATATTCTAGAGCTAACGAAACTATTGAAACTCGATTCTAATCATCTTTTCTAGGAAACGACTCTCAAGTTCCAATATTTTTGAGGTTGACACTTCAAAATAGTAAAACTGAGATAACGGGCTATAAATAAGCCAGGGAACCAAACTGTTGGTGCCATCACGTTGCAAATAACCTAGGGATGTTATCAAAATATTCTAAACACTAAGAAATTATGAAAGAATAGATATGATTACGAGGGTCATTATAACTAAGATCTCCTTCTCCCACACTAGTATTTGCACAACCTTACACATCAAGAGATGCCCCTTGTCAAAACCCAAAATCTAATTCTCTTGTCTAATCTTTGTCCTCGGATGAAGAAACTAAAGAAATATAAAAACTCATTACCCGGTCACCTTACAAAGATTGTAGAAGAACTTGATAGTGAGGGTGATATTATTATTCACCAAAAGGTCTCAAACAAAATCACTACCCCTATCCCTGGATACAAGAAATATGTTTCATACAAACTCAAATCTTTTAAAATACCAAAAATTATCATGAAAGACAACCATACCAATATTACCTCATTGATTTACCATTAAGAGAAAAATAGTTGCAAAAGTTTCAAGAAAACAATAAATAATAAAGGGAAGAAGAATATAGGAGATGATGATGGACCTATTAATTTGGATGAAGACTATCATGCACCTTCACCTCAGGAAGGAAACAAACTTAGGCCAAACAAAAGCTACTAAAATTTTAAATCCATGTGAAGAGTGTTATGGTTTTGTTCTCAAACTCGTCCAAAAGGAAGGTACTTAACCCTGAGGTAAAATCAAACCCAATTATACAACAAATAATAGAGTCATTTGAATATCAGGGGTGTAGGATTGAAGATCCTATAGTTTATGAATATTAGGTTGTGGAGTTCTATACAAATATGAAGGTGTTGTAGGATAGAATTGTAACCCCTTGAATTTTATGGTAGATGTTTCTTGAGCTTAATAAAAGAAATTAATTTTTTTTTGTAAAAAAATTACACTATTTTTGTTGCAAGGATAGGTCGACGAACTTTCGCATGAATTTATGATCCGTGGAACCTATCGTCGAAGTTTTACAATGAATATTCTAAGTATAGGAAGTTTTGATGGACTGTTTTATGATCCGTTGATTGGTTTGATGAAGCTGAGTTGAAAAATTTCCTACCGATTAAGTGTTTGCATAAGTTCATTTTAGGTTCCACTTCAGACGATCATATCTCCTAATATATGAGGAGTTATGTGATCCATAACCTATCAAAAGAAATCCATTTGAGTCTATCTTCCAATTCAAATAAATTCTCATCAATACGAGTACCATCAACTAGGTTGACAAACCATCAACCATTTCATGAGAACCTTCCAGTTTTAATTAAATTTTGTTTTCTTATCGGTGTTTTTTATCTTCCCCATTCTTTATATTGGGCTTAAATTGGGGTGGGTATAATACCTAAACCCTATATCGCTATTAATTATATTATAATTAAATTAGAGAAAAAAAATTTCTCAAGTTTACTTTAAAGAACAAGCATAGGATTTCTCCCCTCTTTTTTCAATATCAAGATATATTCATTTCATGTATTATTGGATATTTCCAATCAATAGATATGATTTTAACAAGATTCCACAATACAATTTCAATAATTTTCAAGAAAGGTAAATCAACATTTTTAGGAACTCAAATCCTGGAATGTCAAGAACATAAGGTTGCCTTCCAAAGTGTAGGGTCAGTTATCATCACCGATTCAAAGCTCAATAAAGGCTCCAAATTAGGCATGTGTGCTATGAACAAGTATCTCTTTCATCCTTGTACCCCAAAGCCCTTTTCTTAAATATTTCAAAGTTGTAGAAGCGTAGTTAGAGTTCTTATTTATTTTATATATTAAGATTCCCTTAATGTATTTTTGGTAATGTTGAATAATAAATTTGAAGCTTACATGATATTTCATACTGTGTAATTCCTCTTGAGTTAGCATAATTTTGAAGCTTGTAGTAGAAGTTGATAGAAGCATAATCATGAAACTTGTAGTAGAGGTTGAAGAATGTCTTAAAATATAAATTTATTAAGTTTTCATGGTTTATTCTTCAAATTCGAACTACAGATTGAAGTGTTATCAATTACTTCACTTTTACATAGTTGTTGAACCTATTTATGAATCATGTCTAATTTGACTAATTTTGTCTAACTAACCCTAACAGTTTCTCCACTACACCTTCACTAAATATATCTCTTTGATCTGAATCCTTTGAACCTGTCTATCTAGAATGGCAACTGGTTCTTCCTCAAATGATAAACCTACGTCAAAAATCAAAGTATCCCACTACAGCACATGAGACTCATGGGGAACATACCTCTGAGACATAGAAACATAAAAGACTACGTGAATCGTGGACTAACCAGATGGCAAAGATAACTTGTAAAACACCTCTCCCTTCTACTCTAGGATCTCAAAAAGACCAATAAAACAAGTTATAAGCTTCCCTTTATTTGAATATCTCATCATACACTTCATGGGTTACACATTCAACCATACTCATCACCCTCCAGAAACTCCAAAGGTCTAACCCTCTTATCCACATAATTCTTTTGCCTACTCTGGGCCATAATCAATTGATTCTGAATTATTCTAACTCTTTTCATAGAGTCTCAAAAAATATTGTAACCCACTTTCTTTTCTTGGAAGTCTCAAACCATCCAATCGGAGACCTACATCTCCTACCATATTATAATGACGCTTATGGGTCATTTCTATTCTTTATGTGATATCTTATGTTCTAGAACTTTTTCGTAGATGCCTCAACTTATTTATAACCACATAAAAATGATAGTTCATCTCCCTGGCAGTTCGGTTGAGATTTATCTCACTTTGCCTATTTTGGAGCCATAATTTAGTTACTTGTTGATTTTGGTCAACTTTCCTTCAAAATAAATTCAAAATCGAATTCTAACAGTTCCTATATATCTTAAAAGTGTATTTTTTCCTAGGTAGATCCTTGGTCAGGTTTCATAATCTTCGATGCCAATATATATTGTTTTGTGAATTTTTAGTTAGTTGATAGTTGAATGTCCGACTTTGGTCAATATTTAATGTTTGGAGCATCAAATAAAAAATGTGTGTCATCAACTTTAAAATGCTGAATTTGGGTCTGGTTGGGTGTTGGTTCACTTCCCGATGCTGTTGATGCATTTTCGGGGTATTGGTTAGAGTTTTTGGATTTTAGGCTTAGTTATTGACTTAATCAACATTTCTCTGAAACAACCTCATATATATTTTTCAATTGCATTAATGAGTCTAAAATATTATTTTGAGTGTGTGTGCATATCTCATTTTTATAATTTAGACTCCGAACACATTTTGGTGGTGTTCAGAGCCATTTCATTTTAGTTAAAATTATTGTCAAAACCAGCAGCTTATATAACCTGCCTTCTTCTTCATGATCGTGAATGTATGTCATGGGATTTTGAAGTTCATCTTCAACCTTCATCGCGATCGCGGAGCACATTCACACAATCATGTGCTCCTAGTTCCTTCTTCCTCACGATTGATTAAATATTGTGAGTTCATTAACCAATAATCCCCAGCCATACAATCGCGACACTATGCCATGCAATCATGATGGTCTCCAACCTGGTAGTATATATTCAGTAGTCCCTCATTTTTTTAGATATTTTTCACATTGTTTCTCTCTCAAATACTCTCCAAACTCTTTAGAAGTTTTATTGTTCCTTTCAGGAAATATATACTAGAATTGTGGGGGAACATCTTTTATATTCTCTCAGTTGTTGTAAGCTTTGTCTCACTTGAATTCCATTAAAAATGGTGATTTTCAACCATTTTTTACCTTGATCAAGGTTAATGATTTCTTATAAATTTCCCAATCCTCAACTGAATTATGACTATATTGTGGTACATTGGTCTCAATTTCACTCCTTGGTCGATTTTTTGTTTGCATTTTGGTATGTAATCTTTGTTATTTTGATGAAACATTTTGTTAAGTTTTGCATTTTGGTTTAATTTCTTTTCGGGCATTTTGGCTTCCTTCCCACACTCGTATTATGCTTATTTTTAGGACACGTGTTCTTGGTGATGACGGGAACCCCAAGGAGAAGTTTGTTTTTGGGTCCTGGTAGCGAGTCCCACAGGCCCATTTTAGGGCCAACTTTTAGTCCAGTCCAAAACCTTGTGTAATTTATGTCATTGCATTCTCCTTGATAGTAGATTATTATTTCATAAGTTTCGAAGTCATTTGAGGTCGTTTGCTATCAATTGAGTATATTTCAGAGTTACAGCGCTCTATTCGTCAGATGATAGGTAGGCTCCATAGGGTTTATTCTGGTTATATAGCTTATGTAATTGTGCTGAATAACATCCATAGGTTGGGAATTCTAGGTTGGTATAGTGAACTTTCACTACATCTTTGATTCTTCTCCATCTTTTTCTCTCTGTAGGTGCTTTATGTAATACAATGCCCGTGACCTAGTATTGGCCTCGTGATGGTCGTAGGGTGCCTTTGGAAGTAGTAGAACACTATGGTGTGAGTTGAACTTTGGGTTTTTCCCTTGGGTTTGGGTTGGTGTCTGGTGCTGCTAGATGTAGCTTAATTGATTCTGTGTTGGGCATAAGTTAGCTATGGATAATGCTATCTTGTCACATTCCGACAGTGTGAGAGCCGTTGAGCTCAGTTATGGGAGTGCATTTGGGAGTTGGGCCTGTATTACCTCTTTCTTACACTATTTTAAAAATGTCTAACACTGGAATAAAAATGGGATATCTCATCATAATAATAACCTAATTCATTTCTCTACTTATATTAGACTCGACCGCATATCAAGAACCTGGTACTACCTTTTCTCCTTATCTTAGACCAGGTATCACACCCTGGCATCAGGTACTATCATTACTACTTATGTCTTCACTTGAATTTAATGTTGTTCGGCAATGAGTATAGTCGCTAGCACTTAAGTCCGATTTTTCTCAGATATGATACAACCTTTATACACCTACCACACTTGTTGATTTGGAACCTTGTTGATACTATTATATTGAGGCACGAGGTGCCCTAAATTATTAAAAGTACAGCACGGTGATACCATTATACCAAAGCATTGCATTCCAGGATATGAGATTCTCTAAGACTCCATAAAATTGGGATGTAAGGATACTATGGCGCTACAGATTTGTATGCTGTTGGGATACCTCCATGGACCCATTTTTGGGTTGCATTCAACTGGAGGAGGGGTATAGATTAGAGTAGGGATATATAGGGTTAAGCCCTTCCATAATTCCTATCTGCAAGGCCTGCGGGTACCGGAGGAAGAGCGTGCATAAGAACTGTGGCATAATAGTGTTTGTGTTTACTTTTCTTCACTTATTTTCTTTAGTGTACCCCTATTAGTAAGTGGATGTCGATAGGTGATCGTGCCTTCTGTGTACTCTTTCATTCTTATAGGGAACTTGGCAGGGTTTTACTTGTTGTATCACTTTATTTACTGCTAGAGCTAGTCATATTCTTTTACTTACTAATTATCCATACCTGGTGCATTACTTGTGCATGGATTTATTCATTGTATCATCTTTTTTTGTGTCTTGAGGCTACCGATATACCACTCATGTCCCGTTAGTACCTTTCCCATCTATTTTTCTAATTTTACTTGGTATTCTGTATTGATGTAAGGACCCTAGTTTTGTTCTTTCTCTCCTACCTGAGTTCCTGATGTATGTTTTAGCTAGCATTAACCATGTCCTATCTGCTTCCTTGATTCCTTTTTATGTGGCTAGATTTATGTGTTGGTTACTTGCTTCGGTGAAGTTTTTTCTTGTATTTGTGTTATTTACTTCTTTTCTATTCATTATATGCCTAGTGGGCCCCCAAAACCTACTAGTACTTGTTGCTTCAGTGCTTATACTTACACTGCACTAGTGTTCTCCTAGAGAAGATCCGAGTACTAGTGCCCAAAGTTAATTATTTGATACTTGTTTGTGCCTCCTCATTGCTTTTGCTTTCAGAGATATATAGGGTGAGCTTTGAACGTCCAACTTTTCTTGCTCTCTTCAGCCTTGTATTTTGTCTCTTTGTATTTCAGAGATAGGCTTTGTATTATAGATTATACTTGTAATCTGTAGTTAGTAGCTCTGTATATACACTGATACCAGGTCTTAGGGAGGTTTGTTGATTCATTTTTATGTTACTCTACATCTCTGACTTTATTTAGTTACTTTTTACTTCATTCTATTGCACTTGTGCATCCCATCATTGGTGTAGTAGCCCTCTACTTTGGCACCGAGCTACAAGGTTGGTTCTCCTATGAGTGTGATAGAGGGTCCCATCATTATTCAAGAAATTAGGTGATGATAGCTTAGTATCAGAGCCTAGGTTCTGAATAGTGTCAGTGTACAAAGCCAACATCTAGTAGAGTCCTACAGATCGGTACGTAGACGTCTATGACCTATCTTCAGGAGGCTACGGTGGCAGGTAGGAACTTGAACCTCTTTTTGGGTCCTATGTCGTGCATGTATCCTAGAAAGTTTCCTAGAAATATCACTTGTTGTTTCATTTTTCTCCAGATGGAAGGCATGTGATCTACTTCGACAGATGACGACAAGACCTCTGACCTAGTGGCTTAGAATTTAGCTCCCATCCATTCCATGGCACCTATGGGGGTTACGATTCTGGCATTGACTTTAGAGACCACAGCAGTGCCTATAGTACCCACTCTAGTTCCAATGCCAATTCTACCATCTACTCCTGATGTTCGCGCTATTCTCTAGCAATTACTCAATGTATTTGGGGGTCCGCCAATAGAAGGGTCACAGAGGTCTGCCCAGGAGGCATCCTTGGGTGCTTCTAGTTCAAGGGTGCTTCTTGCTGATGTTGTTCCTCCTCCAATTCTGCCAGTTCAGCTAGTAGTAGAACCTATTTCTGCTCAAGTTCTACCTATCCTGATTGTTACTCCTATTATTAAACCTTAGCCTTCCATAATACATTCAAAGCAAAACCTCCCGATAAGGTTTCTGATATTAGATCCCCCTAGGTTCACAGGAGTCTAGGGTAGAGTGCCCATGAGTTATTAGTCGAGTGTAAGGAGAGGTTGAGGAACCTTGGTATGCTTGAGATACATGGAGTTTCCTACACCACTTATAAGATGCATTGTGTGGCAAAGCAGTGGTGGAGAGCATTGAAGACTTGCTGACTAGCAAGGTCGACTATGCTAACTTGGAGTAAGTTATATGAAGTATTCATGAGGAAGTTCATGTATAAAGCTGAGTGGGATTGCCTGAAAGAGGATTTTATCCATTTAGAGAAGGGCTAGATGTCAGTCGCTGAGTATGAGGCCCGTTTTCACCAGGTATTAGTATACGGAGTTGAGTTCATGCCTTCTAAAATAGAGAGAGTCTGCAAATTTATCTATGGAATAAGGGATAGACTCCACGAGGCGGTTATATTATTGGTTTCAGATGGTTGCCAGTTTTAGGTAGTTGTGGACCATGCACAGTCTATGGGGACCCTATATCGCGAGTCATGTCAGTGCAGCGAGAAAAGGCAAAGACAATAGGGTGATTATGGTGGGTCCTATTCTAGGTGTCGTGGGCAGTGACAGTACTCCCAAGGCCAGTATTGTAGACCTATTTAGGTATCACTTAAGGTTTCTGAGCCTCCTCAACAGGGTTTCATTGTGCCTCCTTTAGGCTAGTCTTTTTGAGATGTTGGCTCTTCAAGATGGGGAGGTCAGTCAGGTTTAGGCCATGGTTCTCGTTAGAGTAGGCCGTTAAGGTTGTGTTTTGAGTGTGGGATTATTGGTCATTTTTCTAGAGCATTCCCTCAGAGTGGTATAATTTAGCATATTCCTCAACTCGTTCAACCTTTGAGGTCAAGGTTGCACCGTCTAGAGGTGGCACATATGGTGGTGGTTCCTATGGTGAAAGCCAGCACAGTAGGTGCGATGGTTACGGTAGTGGTCATTCTAGTAGAGGACGCCAGTTGTATGCTTTCCAGGTAGACCAAAGCTGGAGGCCTCAGATATTATGATCACAGGTACAATTTCTATTTGTTTTGGATCAGCCTCAGCCTTGTTTGATCCTGGATCCACCTGTTCATATGTTTCCTCTTAATTTGTACCTCGCTTGGGGTTTTCTAGTAAGAGGTTATATGTGCCTGTGTCTGTTGCTATCCCAATAGGAGATTTTTTTGTAGTGGATTGGGTTATAAGGACCTGTTTAGTTTTTGTTAGTGGGCTAGATATTTGGACTAATCTATTATTGCTATAAAAGGTAGACTTTGACGTTATTTGGGCATGGACTATGTATCCCCTAATCGTGCAATGTTAGAATTCTATGCCAAGTCTATTAACTTAGTCGTTCCTGGTGCATCTCTAATTGTGTGGCATAGTTCTATTCGACATGCATCGATAGAGATCATCTCCAGCCTTCAGGCTCGGAGATTGGTGCCAGAGGGTGTATATCTTATTTTGCCAAAATTCACAATGTTCGATTCGACACTCTTACCCCCAAGTCTGTTCCTATTGTATCTGAGTTTTAGATATGTTTTAAGACCGACCTACCTTGACTTCCACCCGAGAATGATATTGATTTTTCCATTGAGTTAGAGTCGAGCACCAGTCCCATTTCGATTAGTCCTTACCGTATGTCTCCTTTCGAGTTGAGAAAGATAAAGATTCAGCTTAAGGACCTGCTAGATAAGGTGCTTATGTCCGAGTATATCTCTAGGGGTGCACCAGTTCTGTCTATTAAGAATAAAGATGGTTCATTACGGATGTGTATTGATTATCGAAAGGTGAACAAGGTGATAGTTAAGAATAGGTATTCGATGTTGAGGATTGATGATTTCTTAGATCAGTTTCAGTGTGCAGTGTTGTTTTCTAAAATAGACTTGAGATCATGACACCACAAGTTGATCCGGGTGGATGACATTCTGAAGATAGTGTTCAGGACTTATTATTGCCATTATGAGTTCCTGTCATGTCTTTTGGGTTGACCAATGCCCCAGCAGCATTTATGGACTTAATGCACAGGGTGCTCAAGCCCTATTTGGATTCATTTGTGATCTTGTTTATTGATGATATTTTGGTGTACTAGCAGAGAAGGTCTGAGCATGGTAGCGTTTAAGATTAGTAATCCAGACACTAAGAGAGCATTGTTTTTATGCAAAGTTCTTAAAATAAGACTTCTGGTTGGAATTTGTGGAATTCCTAGGGAACTTGCAATCTAAGGATGGGATTATGGTTGACCCAACAAAGATTCAGGCACTCTATGATTAGCCAAGACTGACATCTCCTTGTGAGGTTCAGAGTTTTATTGGGTTAGCGGGTTACTACAAGCGGTTTGTTGAGGGGTTTTCATATATTGTTGTACCATTGACTAGACTGACTAGGAATGATGTTCCTTTTCAGTGGTCGGAGGAGTGTGAGTTGATCTTTCACAAGTGCAAGGAGTTTTTGACTTTAGCAATGGTTTTGACCTTGACAGTTGAGGGCCAGAGCTTTTTAGTGTATTGCAATGTTTCAGGTGTTACTCTATGGTGTGTTCTGATGCAGCAGGGATGAATATTGCTTATGTATCTATGCAGTTGAAGGTTCATAAGTGTAAAAGAGTTGGAGGTAGTGGTGTTTGCGCTCAAGATCTTGAGGCATTATTTGTATGGAGTTCTGTCTAAGATTTATACTGACCATTATAGTCTTTAGTACATTATGAGACTGCTGGAGATCAACTCTAGGTGGGAAGTGGATTGAGATGCTGAAGGACTATGATATTACCATTTTATACCATCCAGAAAAGGTAAATATGGTAGTAGATGCCTTGAGACGGGAGGCAGTCAGTATGGGTACCTCACAACATTATCAGCTTTGAAGAGGCCATTGACTTTAGACATCCAATCCTTGTCTAACCAATTGGTTAGGTTGGATTTGATCGACCCCAAAAAAGTTTTGTCTTGTGTTAAGGCTTGGTCTTCCTTATTGGATAAAATTCAGCAACGACAGTTTGAGGATTAGCATTTGGTTTCTCTTCGTGATTAGGTGTTAGCTGGTGAGGCTAGCACGACTTCTATTGATTCAGACGGGGTTCTTTGATATGATAGTTATGGTTGTGTGCATTGGTTTAGTGATTTGATTCATTTGATATTGTGTGAGATTCATAATCCAGGTATTCAATCCATTTGGGTAAAGCTAAGATATATCATGATCTGCATTAATCATACTGGTGGAATGGGATGAAGAGGGATATCATAAGGCATGTGTGTTGGTGTTTGAACTGCCATTAGGTTAAGTTCGAACACTAACATCCAGGTGGTTTTATGCAGACTCCATATTCCAACCTAGAAGTGGGGGCGTGTGACTATGAATTTTATTTTAGTTTTGACATGAACTAGCTGAGGTTATGAAACAATTTGGGTTGTTGATAGGCTAACTAAGTCATCTCACTTCCCTACTCATTCTTCATAGAGTACAAAGAGGTTGGATCAAATCTACCCTTGGGAGGTAGTGCAGTGTATGTGGTCCCTCTGTCTATCATTTATGATCAGGAAACACATTTTACCTCATATTTTTGAAGGAGTATTTATCAAGGTATGGATACTGAGGTTCAGTTAACTGCAGCTTTTCACTCGCAGACTGACGATTAGTCCGAGTGGACTATTCAAGTGCTTGAGGATATGTTGAGGGTGTGTGTGTTAGATTTTGGAGGTGCATGGGATCATCATGTGATGTTATTAGAGTTTGCATATAATAAAAGCTACCATTCTAGCATCTAGATGGTACCATTTGAGGCATTGTATGGTAGACGGTGTAGGTCGCCTATTGGTTGGTTCAATGGATTTGAGTCTAGGGTTCATACTACGTACTTTCTATGTGATTCTCGACCAGGTTTGGATGATTTAGGATAGAATGTGGGAAGAAGAGCTTTGTAGACCGTAAGCTTCGTGCCTTAGAATTTGGAGTTTGTAATAGAGTATTCCTGCAGGTATCTCCTATGTGTGTGTGATGAGGTTTGGTAGGCAGGGTAAGCTTAGCCTCTAATATATTGGTCCATTTAAGGTTTTGGGGAGAGTTGAAGATATTACCTACCATTTGTCCTTGCCTCCTACGTATTCAACTATTCATTCGGTTTTCCATGTTTTGATAGTGCGGTAATATATCTCAGATGAGTCTCATGTTCTGCATTAGGATTCAGTTTAGTTGGTGATGTTAGTTGTTGATGAACCAATAGCAGTTTTAGCCAGAGATTTCAAGAGGTTGAGATCCAAGGATATCCTAGTAGTTAAGGTGTAGCGGAGACATCATTCGGTTGAGGAGGATACCTGGGAGGTTGAGAGTGAGATGTAGATGTAGTACCCATAGTTGTTCAAGTCTTCAGGTACCTTCTTTCTCTCTTTTTTCCTACTCTTATTTGACTTTTAAGGACGAAAGTCCTTTTTAGGAGTGGATGTTGTAATGACCCTTATGGTAACTTATGTGTTTTAGTGGTATCTTGTATTCCAGAGCTTTTTGGTAGCTTCCCTAGATCATTTATAACCTGCTAGGACTGGTAGTCAGGCTCTTTGATGGTTCTATTGAGATTTATCTCACTTTGCCTATTTTAGAGACTGAATTTAGGTACTCATTGACTTTAGTCAACTTTTCTTCAAGACAAACTCAGAATTAAATTTCGACAGTTCTGCTAGCTCCAAAATGTGGATTTTGGCCTAGGTGGACTTTTTCCCAGGTTTTAGGAGCTTATGGTGTGAGTTTGTCCTATCTTAAGGGTTTTTTTTGGCCGGTAGTTGAATGTTTGACTTTGGTCAATATTTGATGAACAGAGTGTCAAATCGAAAATCTAATTGTGCCATTAGCTCTGGGATGTTAACTTTGGGTTAGATTGGGTGTTGGTTTTCTTCCTGAGGCAGTCCCTCATTTTCTCAAATAGTTATAACATTGTTTCTCTCTCAGGTTCTCTCCAAACTCCTGAGAAGTGTTGTGGATCCTTTTATACAGTGTAGGCTAGTGTTATAGGAACACAGTTCTTGTATTATCTTCATCATGCTAAGCTTCGTTTCTCTTGAATTCCATTAAGAATGGTGATTTTCCACCATTTTTGTACCTTGATCAAGCTTAATAATTTCTTGTTAATTTCCCAATCCTTAGCTGAATTATGACTATATTGTGGTGCATTTGGGCTCAATTTTACTCCTTAGTTGATTTTCCATTTGCATTCCAATACGTAATCTTTGAGATTTTGTTGTAAAGTTTTGTTAAGTTTGGAATTTTATTTTAGTTCTTTCCTGGCATTTTGACTTCTTTCATGTAATCGAATTGTGCTCATTTTTTGGGAATGGGTTCCTGGTGATGTTGGAAACCCCGTGGCAAAGTTCGTTGTTGGGTCTGGCCAGCAAGTCTGTAGGCCCATTTTAGGCCTAATTTTTTTCCCAATACAGAACCTTTAGTAATTTATATTTTTGGATTCTCCTTGACCTTTAGATTATTATTTTTTCAGTTTTGGAGCCGTTTGAGGCTGTTCGCTATCAGTCAAGTGGATATTCAACAGTTGCAGCATACTATTTGCTCTGACGACAGGTAGGTTTTGTGGGGCTTTCTCTCGGTATATAGCTTATGTAATTAAGTTGAACAACATCCGTGGGTTGGGAATTCTAGGCTGGCACTGTGAACTTTGACCACTTCTTCAATTCTCCTCTATTTTTCTCTTCATAGGCGCTCGATGTAATACGATACTCGTGACCTAGTATTGGCCTCATGATGGACGTAGGGTGACTCTGGAGATAGTAGAACGCTATTTTGCGGGTTGGATTTTGGGTTTTTCCCTTGGGTTTGGGCTGGTGTATTGTGTTGGTAGTTGTAGCTTAGTAGAGCCTGTGTGGGGCTAGGTTAGCTGTAGATAATGCTTGTATTATTGCATTCATATAGCGTGAGAGCCATCGTGCTTAGTTCTGAGAGTGCATTTGGAGATGAGTCCTGGTATCACCCCCTTCTTACACTGTTGGGCCTTGGAGGCCGATTTTCATAGAAAAAGGACTGAAATGGCTAACTCTGGAATAAAAATGGGATTTCTAATAACAATAATAGCCTAATTCATTTTTCTACTTGTTTTAGACTCGACTGCATATCAAGCACTCGTACTGCCTTTTCTCTTTGTTTTATAGAAGGTTTCACACCTTGGTACAAGTTACTTTATTTACTACTTATTGCTTGCACTTAAGTCTGACTTTGTTCGGCAGTGAGTACAGCCACTGACACTTCATTTTGATTTGTTTTGTATTGAGTATAACCTTTCTATACTTACCATGTCTGTCGATTTAGAACCTTGTTGATACTAATATATTGAGACACAGGGTTCCCTGAGTTGCAAAAATTATGGAACAGTAATACCATTATACTGAGGCATTGTATAACAGGATATGAGACTCCCTAAGACTCCGTGATTGGATGTGAGGATACTATAGAGCTAGAGATTTGTACACGGTAAGGATGCCTCCATGGACCCTTTCTATGGGTTGCGTGGGACTGGAGGAGGGGTAGAGGTTGGAGTAGGGATATACAGGGTTAAGCCCTTCCATAATTCCAGTTTGTTGGGCTTACGGGTACCGGAGGAGGAGCATGCACAAGAACTGTGGCATAATAGTGTTTGTGTTTACTTTTTTGCACTTGTTTGTTTTAGTGTACCCCCGATAATATGTGTATGCCAATGGGTGAGTGTGCCTTCTGTGTACTTTTCAATTCTTAAGGGGGGACTTGGCAGGGTTTTATGTTGAACGTCTTTACGCACTGTTAGAGATAGTCATCTTCTTTTACTTACTGATTATCTTTACCTGGTGGGTTACTTGTGTGTGGATCTATTCTATGCACCATCTCCTTTTGTGTCTTGAGGTTACCAGTAAACCGCCCATGTCCCCTTGTACCATTGCTATCTGTCTTGTCTGATTTTACTATTGTTATTTCTGTATTGCTACAAAGACCCCGAGTATGTTCTTTCTCTCCTTCTAGAGCTCGTATTCTGTGTTTTAGCTATGTGTTATCTACTTCCTTGCTTCCTTTTTAGTGGCTAGCTTTCCATACTTCGTTACTTTCTTCTATAACCTTATTTCCTGTAATTTTTTTTGATTACTGCTTTTGTATTTGTTATGTGCCTAGTGGGCTCTCGACCCCTACTGGGTACTTGTTGTTTCAGGTACTTGTACTCATACTATATTTGCATTCCCCTGATGCAGATCCGAGTACTAGTGTCCGACGTTGATTAGTTATTCATGCCTCCTCACTGCTTTTACTTTCATAGATACAGGGTGACCTTCAAATGTCCAACTTTTCCTGCTCTTTTCATCTTTGTATTTTGTCTCTTTTTTATTTTGGAGACAGGTTTTGTATTATAGACTAGTACTTGTACTCTTTAATTAGTGGATCTGTATATACACAGATTCCAGGTCTTGGGAAGGTTTGTTGTTTATGTTTATGTTATTACGCATCTTTGACTTCATCTACTTTCTCTTTACTTCATTCTATTGCACTTGTGCATCTCATTTTTGGCATAGTAGCCCTTCACTTCGGCTTTGGGCTATAGGTTTGGTTCTCCTACTTGTGAGATAGTAGGTGCAAACATGATCCAAAAAATTGAGTCGTGACACATATAATGCCTCAAAAGGAGCCATTTGAATACTCGAA
>JBDJHY010516938.1:0-12188 GCA_039654485.1 Withania somnifera
TCTAGTTGCTTCCAGGGATTTTTCCTTAAAACAACCTCCGTTGGTCAGTTTGAAAGTTCTATTAAATCTGAAATGTCGTTTCTGTGCTAGACACATTTTTTTTACTAAAATTGGGCTCAGAATGCTAATTCTAGGCCCTTCAGAGTAATTCTTTCTAGCTATCTGAAATTGTAGGCACAGACCTTCCCGACCAAGGGTTTGGTCACCCCTATGATGTCACCCCACTGACCAAAGGTTCTCCCGAATGGACATGACACTGCCTTTGAAGATAGGGTCCGCCCCACGATGGGTTCCTTGGGGCTAGGGGTTGCTCCTTCATCCCTTTTTTGGTCCTAGTGATTTTCTCCCCTGTGCCCTTTACTTTTACCCTGTGAGGCTAGGACAGGGAGGCCATGGTTGCCTCAACGAACATTTCTCTACTGCAATGGGCTTGCATGTACGGACCCAACATCAGCCCTTCTGGCTATGCTGCAAACATTAAATAATTTTTTCTCCTTCATTTCCTTTTTTCGCTATTTCACTTTATTTATTTTTGCGACCATGATCTGGTGTTAGTGCAATTTTGAGTGAGAAAAGTATTGGAAGCTGCTTGGGTTACCATCTCCTTTACATTTTCTTTGGGTAATTCCCTCTAATTCTGCCCTTTTTAGCATTGTGAAAAATGTTTATTTTATATACTTTGTGAGCATAAATTCTGGTTTATCCTTCATCATTTTGAGCTCAATTTTGTTCTATGCTCTCCTTGAGTTGGGCTCTCTGTACTAGCACCTTTGAAATATTCTTCCAAAGTATGGAGCCCACAGGCATGCTTTTAGTCCCTTTTCTGACCTGAGTTTCTTTATGCAATACGAGTATTGTTCTTATTATATTGAATCCTAGACATCTATTTTGATACTTTGGAGTTGTTTTGGATATTTTCGTGGTGGTTTGAGGTTTTCAGCATGCTTTTCGATGTTTTGTGTCAGCGTCCTGGAAGGCTAGGCTTCCTAATTTCTTAACTAGGCTTATGTTGAATACTTGTAGTGTTCCAGCCATTTGGTGGTTGGATGAGTAGTCGATATTCTGTTCGTTCTCTTTTTTACACCTGTTTACCCTTTTCGGAGCCCGTGTGGTAGACTTAGTTAGCTATAGACTGCGATTAGTATGGCCATCCTGCTGGGGTCGGTTGTGTGATTGTAATGTTAGTATTGGCCTATTGGTTGCTATTCTAGTGAGATGTGTTCTTAGCTGGTGGATTTCCTAGATTTTGAGTGTGCATTATATTTGCCTTGATTGCTTTCACATACATGCTTCCATGCTGATGTTTAATTGGCGGGACCCTTGGTGTGGTTGACTTTCCATGTGGGGTAAAGGTTATAATAACAAGGTTTTTCATGAGCTAAATATAAAACGAGGTTTTATGACTTGTTATCTCAGCAATCACTAGATGGTATGGGATATTTTCATAAACATATAACTTGAACACAATTTTCCTATACTATGTATCAATTGGGTGATTATCTGGGTGGAGCAAAATTTGCTAGAGTTGCATTTGGAGATAGAACCTACCAGTAGTGGCAGTTCCTGTAGTGTGTTTTTACTGTGGGTCTCCCAGTTTATGATATAGAGGGGCCTTTCTAGTTTCTGATATGGACCAATGGCTTTTGGTGGACGGAGTTCCCAATGTTTCTTTTGAAACCACCAGGGATGCTGGTTCGAGTGTGTTAATTTAGTTCTACACCCTTGAATTGATCCTTTTATTGCTTCTTTATCCTTGACAGGGGAGGTCATGCTTGGTTTGTACCCCTGTTTGTGCCTACCAATGGAATGGGGCGTTAGGTAGGTTACGCTTTTTTTGTACCTTGACGGGGCTTCTTTTTTATATGTATCCAGTGATGGGATATAACACTACTTGGATTGCATCTGTTATTTTCTTTGTCTTTATGCTTATGCTTCTATTTCCCTTTATTTACCCATTTCTATGGTCGGTTGAGGTGAGCTAGATACCAAGTAAGTTTCCAAGGACTTGTGACTTGAGCTAGTGGTACTAACTCTGCCTAGGGGATGCTGAGTATTTAGACTTGTGGTAGTTACAGTCATTCAGTTTTCTTATAGTTATTCCTTACTTTGTATACTATTTTATTTATTCTCTTTTTACCTGTTATAGTTACTTGTTGTATCTTACTTGTATTTGATTGAGCCTTGTTGGCCGATGATACCTACTCGATACCCTATGTTTTTGGTACTCACTCTAAACTTTTGTACCATTTTTGGGATGAATATACTAGCATGGGTCATCGTAGGAGATTGAATCTTTCAGCGTATGTGTGCTAGTGGACTTCGGAGATCACAGTAAGCTCCCAGGGTCTGGGCTGAGCTTGTTCTCTAATTGTGTTGAGATTCTTCCTTATTTTGTTCAGGGAAGACTGCAATTTTATGTTTACCTCTTATTGGACAAGTTTTATTTATTACTTTTGGTTACTCAAATATATGTTAGCTCCATCTTGTCATATTCATCAGTTCTAGGAGATGTTGTATATATGTATTTGGTTGTATATCTTTTTCATTTACTCTTCACTGCTTATACTACTATTAGTTAGCTATTGTCGGACCATTGCTTGTTTATCCAAGACAAGGGTTGTCTTGCCTATTGGAGGGACCATAGGCACCATCACAATATGAGTTTTGGATCTTAACACTATTGTTCATGATTATAACTATATATGTATGATTATGTTAGAATTGCATAAATTATCATGAATTGGGAAGTTGGATAAGTTTATGAGTTCATATCCCTTATTTGGAGTCTATTTGCATGGTCAATTATAGTTTGGGCAAGTTTCCATTATTTGAGTTCATGGTTCATGTCATGGTCAGTTGTAGAATGAAGTTCAGGTATGCCTAGTTGTAGAGTAAAGTTCATGATCGTGGTCAGGTTATGAATTATAACCTAAGGGTTGGGTTTATAAGTCTAAGTACGGATCATGAGTCAATTAACTAAAAGAAGGTTAATACATGATGAAGTGATATTTATATGGTAGAGACAGACATTTTATGAGTTCATTGGCTCTTATGTGGTCAAGACAGACATTTTATGAGTTCATGGGCACTTATACAGTCAAGATAGACAGAAAAAATCAATTTATGTTATGTTTATGATCAGTTTTTGGAGTACTATTAGCACCTAGTGGGTTTTCGAGACGTAGTCCTTATCACATACCCTACTTAGCCAAACACTTGTAAATTCATGGACAAAGAAGCATTTACAGTTCAGTCTTAGTGGATACAATAGGAAATTTTTCATAAAACTTACTTTGGCAAGTTTGGGACACAACCCATCATAGAGACATATGTCTGACCTTGTAGCCTTGTGCACAAGGTATATCAATTATAGAACCTCGCAGGTAAGTTGTTTTGATAAGATTCTTATAAAGAGACAAGAATCCAATAAAAATCAAAATGCGTAAAATAAAGATATGTGGAAATTATCAACAAAATAGAGAATAAGTCACTAATCCAAAAAGAAATATTAATATGGGAAGTGAAGAAAGACTGGCTAATTGAATCCACAATTAACTTAAGAGAGAAAGTGAATGATACTCCATGAAAGAGAAACTCAATTAATTCAACTAAGGAGCTTCTCAATATGCAGATCATGAAAGAAGTACTATATCAACAACAAAAATGAACCCATCATAATATAGGCGAACACTGATGTTTTAAATTCCATCCCCTAAACTAAGTAAGAAAAATTTCAGCCTGTGTCTTATTATTTCACAAAATTTTCTATCTAAAATTGAAAGAAAACCCATATTTATAGAGTAGCTTGGACGATATTATGAAGTCCCAAAAGCAGTAGGACTTGAAAAACTTTTCCTTCATCAAATTTAGGTACAATAGCAATAAATCAAGGAAGCTTCTAGCACCTTCTGGGCCTCCCCCTCTTCTTCTATTTTGAGTCAAATTTGTTCTCCTTATTTGAGTAGAATTGGGTCTCCCAAAGTGAGTAGGATTAGGAATCCTAGTTTTAGTAGGAGTCAAAATCCTAGTTTAAGAATGATTTGAACTACTACTTTTATTCCAAAATATTTCGTTATTTCTTTGGCTTTTTGATCGTCCCTTTCTCTACTCATAGAGTTTCTTCGACTTCTTTTTTTATTTCTCAAGCTGTTCAAAAGTTGTAAATCTTAAATTCCTTAACTTGCCTCCTTTTGAAGGGTCTTGAAGAGTGGTTTCCAATAGTGCTTGCATCATCCTCCCCTTTATTAGAAGATTCTTCCTCAAATTCAAACCTATAAAACATGGAAGAGAATGAATACAATGCCTTTACTAGACAAACTAAAATACTAAAATCATCAAATGGTGGATGATTATAACGAGGGTAATCATAGAAAGAATTAAGAATTCTAGATTGCTCACCTTTATGATATAACCAAGCATCAATATGTTCAAAAAGGAACAAATGTCCGACAAGAATAACAGATACATGGCTTCCCATAAGCATTAGGAAAGTGGGTAAACCTAAGGAATCTACATGATTTGGAAACAAAACATGCAAGTAGATAATTTTCAAATCTTTCAAGTAACTCATATCTTTCTTCAAGTCAAGAACAAAATTGCCCCCATGGATAGATACATTATCAACATAATTATTATAATTTAATATTGTTGTCCATGCATTAGCCTAAAAGAAAGATATGATTCTTACCTTACGTAGTCTTGGGTAAAAGAAACAAGGTACCCCTAAATCACAATCTAGAACTATCCATATCAACTCATAGGAAATCTCTAAAAGCATTATGAAATAATCATTACATGAGATCACATGAGTCCTATAAGAAATTTTAATATGAATAAAATTTACCTCCATTATCCATGAAATAATGAAAATAAGTATAAGCCATAAATACATACCTATCTTTGGAAAATAGTAATGTAAAGTAACAAATGATTCAGTTCACCAAGTTGGTTCACCCCAAATCGTGTGCTTCTCCTCAGATCTCTTTCCTTGACATAACTCCATAAAATGTTCAAGAAAATAATCATAGTGATTAAGAGAAAGAGTTCTACTTTTACAATTATCACCATGGTCAAATTGAAAAGACTTGCCAACACATGTGTTAAAAGAACACCTAATTTCCAAAATGGCATCCTTACTTGCATACATTATACATTTCACATCAAAATAATTTATCATCGTGTGCAAAGAGGTAGTATAGGAAAGTATCACTTAAACAAACTTCACCCACAATGTCCTCATGAGATGTAGTACTACTGGATGTAAGTAAATCATGGCATTAACTTAAATAGGAAACACTTAATAATGAAGAATTAATTACGGTATAAGGTTCACTATCCTCCTCCACACTATCCTTTCCAGTTAATGTACTACCAATTCCAATAAAAGGGTTCCATTATCGAAAAATGTGTCATCCTCCCATAGTGGGTTGTTTAACAAACTATAACCCCTAAAGGAAGCTATATATTCAATGCTAGGCATTTGATTAAGACATTGTACAATGATCCGAACACTTTTTCGCATCTCTCCCACTAGCTACATCTTTCGTAGCCATACAACAATCAAATAGAATAGTGTCCTTAAAATCATACTCCAATTCATTAGTCTTATAATAAGAATTAGAAAGGGAATCATACATCAAGGAATAAGGATCACTATTTAAGAACTTTATATGACTATCCTCAAGATCAACTCTAGTAACTCCTTTACTACCATGAGGCTCATTAATTATTTTATTAATCCATCATGTAATGGGTCATTTCATCCTTAAGTTGACCATCAATAAAAAAAAAATACACTAGTTAGTGACATTTCAAACTCAAAACACTCAAGCACAATATTGTCACATTTTGAACAAAATAGCTTAGACTAATATTCTCAAGAAGAGGACTCCTAATTTGACACAATCCAATATTTTTACCAAATAAATCACAACTCAAGATTACACATGAATAAGGAAATTCATTATCAGACTTATCAAATATAGCTGGGTATAGTGACAATTAAGACCAATAGCATCATTGGGACCTTTACTACTCGTGTTCCTTAAACAATCTAACAGGTCAAGACTATTTTCACCCAAAGGATCTTCCCCACTATAATATAATATATTATTATCCAAATCATAAGTGTGGAGATTAGGTGGACTCAAATCATTCTTACTAGAACATGCAACTTGGTGATCAATAAGATCAACTAAGCTTCAAACCATTCACAAGTTACATTATCTATTCCCATCAAAGAGCCATTAATATTGACACATGGTGAGTACCCATTCAAGTCACAAATTCTAATACTAGATGAACACAAATGGACTTTAGGAAATCAATTCGGTCATCTAGAGGAATAACTAGCGTTCGTGCACCCATGACATTGACATCATCATCAAAAAACAAAGTGCTACCATGGTCACCACAAAAAGAAGGCTCATCAACTAAAGACAAAGAATTATCAATCAAAGGTAAGAGATCACACACACCCAAGTCAACATCATGATGTTTTATACTATTTGGAGTGCTGAGTTTATATACCATACCTTTAAGTACATACGAAGAATCTTCATTGTCTTGGCTATCTTCTTTGGAGAAATCTTGATGCTTTATTAAGATTTCAAGTTCCTCGTGGTTCTATATAAAATGAGTCTCTTCATTAGTCTTTCTTCCTAGAACACCTGTATAAGAATCACAACAACTAGAAGAAGAAAAGATAGTTAAGCTTGAGACAACTCACTTATGTCACTCTTCACAACCTCGTTTTTTCCACTCTAGATTTTTCCCATCTCACTCCTTTACTCCTCTCAATTTTTTTCTCTAAATTTTAATGGAGTTAGGATAATTTCTAAGGATTCTCGGTGAAGTATTTAAACAACCCTTCACATCAATCCTTCATTTGGTTGTACTAGGAATGGAGGATTCACTTTCCATGGACACCTCCTTAATTTTAACTACACATGGTGCATCCTTTTTAGCTTCAAGTGGAGAATCCTTTTTTTCACCCCTACAAGGGGTTTTCATTAGTCTTTGAACCTCTTCTACCACCCTTTCCAATCAACATTTATTTGAACCCACAATTGGGATAGCTTGTCATAATGCATGCGTAAACTATTTACCTCCTCAATAAACTTTTCCTTATCCACCCTAGTCCAATCTTTTCTATGACCACCCTTTTAGTACTCCATGTAATTAAATTTAGGGTAGTAGTAGTTTCGGTTCGGAACTTGGTAGGACTCATGCGAAGATGCATGTGATATATTTTGTGGAGGTATTTTGTTTTTCCGAGAAGTATGATATTCTTATGGTGGATAGTATAGGTATTCTGGGACTTGGGTTAGAAAATTATTCATATGGTAGGTGGTGCTATGGTAAGTTTGGGATTGTCATATTTTGGGAAAAGGTAATTCCCCCACTAACATATGTTTTGCTTATTTGGCTCCACCTACTCCCATGTTTCTGAATTTCATCCCCATAATCACAAGAACCGTAATTACCATAACCCTCATGATAACCATAAGAACTATCACATACTTCATATAACTTCTTATTATATCAATGAATTTTTCCTTTATCATTATATTTATTACTAGTATAAGTATAGCAACTAATGTCACCATAATCATAATACGATTCCATTGATGACTTTTTACCTTTATACCACCCCTTATGTACTTACAAAACTCAACAACCAAGTAGTATAAAAACCCTATGCCTCTCGTATAGTATTTCACTCAATGCACCTAAAAGCACTCATCCAAAGTTGATAAAGAACTAGCTTGACCAATCAGTTCACAATAATGCTTATACTTTGTGGAGAAATGGATTTTTATCGACTTAAGCAATGGACAAATAAAAGAATAAACGGACTAGACTCAACAAAGTAACTACTAATATGAAAAGAAAATAAAAGAACAAAACAAAAAGTACAAAAGAAACTAACACCAAAAATTATCTTGCAACTAAGTAGATTAATTACTAGTTGAGAACTAGTTGTGAGAATGAAATTAGAATAAATAATTGAAATAAAAGAAATTAGAAGATAATGTGTTATATAAGAGTATTAATGAGTATTGGAGAGTGTTCTAGAAGATATAGATTGACCAAAATTGAGTAAGAATAGGTGTAGCTTGGCCTCCCCCTACTTGTTCTTGATGATCTAAAAATTGATCAAATTTGAATAAAAGAAGTATTTCAACCTTCCCCTTTTTTCTTGTAGAAATTGGAAAAAAATTTAGTGACTTGGTGACAAAGTAGTATAGTATCTAGAAGGGTAAGAGTTGACTAAAATTTTAGTAAGAAACAAGGTAACTTCGTCCACCACCACCACCCCGATTTCTAAAAGAGTTACAAAAAAAAGTGTTTGACATTGTGACCAAGTAACCCCAAATCAAATCTTTCCTTTTTTTTTTCTCCTTTTGGCCGACCCCTATGCCTATTTGTAGGATAATTTTACATTTCTTCGATATTTACCCACTTTTAGATCAAACAACACTTTGATCACCTTCTTCATCAACAATGTTTGACTCTCCTCAAGAACACCAAGAACATTCAAACTTTTTCCAATTTTTCAACTATGATAAAATTCACTTCCAAGTCGCCACAAAAATTACCCACACACTTATTTTTATATGGAGAACAATACGCAACAACAAGATCACGAAATTCTTCTTCTGTTTTTTATTTTTTATTTTTCTATTTTTTGATCTATGAACCAAGGATTATAATTTGACGGAACAAAATTACTAGACAAAGCTCTGATATTAAATTATGAGGTTCGTATACCATGACATGAATCCAATAAAAAATAACATGCGGAAAATAAAAATATGCAAAAATTAAACCAAATAGAGAATAAGTCAATAATCCAAAAGAAATACTAAGATGAGAAGTGAATAAATAATAGCTAATTGAATCCACAATTAACTAAAGAGAGAAAGTGAATGGTACTCAATGAAAGAGAAAAACAATTGATTCCACAAAGGAGCTTCTCAATATGAAGATCATGAAAGAAGTACTAGATCAATAATGGAAAAGAACACATAGATTAACTAGGACAACACAAATATTTGGAAATGCTTCCCCTAAACTAAGTAAACAAAATTTTGGCCTATGCCTTTTTATTTCATCAAAACATTCTATCTAAAATAAAAAAAAAACCGCTATTTAGAGAGTAGGTTAGCCTAAATTATGAATTCCTAAACGTATTAGGACATGGGAAACTATTCCTTCATCTAATTTGAGTACAATTGGAATAAATCTAGGAAGATTCTAGCACCCTTCTGGGCCGCCCATCTTCTTGTATTATGAGCCAAATTTGTTCTCTTTATTTGAGTAGAATTAGGTCTCCCAAAGTGAGTAGGATTTGGAATCCTAGTTTGAGTAGGATTTGAAATCCTAGTTTAAGTAGGACTTGAAATCCTAGTTTGAGAAGGATTTGAACAACTTCTTTTATTCAAGAATTTTCCATTGTTTCATTGGCTTTTTGGTCATCCCTTTCTCTAAACATAGAGTTTCTTGGGCTTCATTTTTTTATTTCTCAAGTTGTCCAAAAGTTGTAAATCTTCCATTTCTCAACTTTCCTTTATTTTGAAAGGGCCTTAAGGAGTGGTTGCCAATCATTCTCGTATCATGTATGGTTAGGTCAGTCAGTTCGGTCAGTTCTTTGAGAGTTAGATCCGTAGAGTTAGAAAAATAGAGTTTAGGATAGCAGAACTAAAATAATACTTTTGTTATATTATTGTCTTATTGCATATATCCTGCTTATTTAAGTCTGCAGGTAATGCGGATTGGGGGTTTGAAAAAAAACAAACACGGTTCAGGTATGTCTTATGTGTTCATGCATTACATAGCTAGATTCTTATTTATTGATATAGCCTGTATCACTAATCCTCTCACATACTCTGTGTATTCAAATGTATTAATCGCATACTTTCTTGTATTTCATGGCTTTTACTCATGTAGTTTTCGGCGACCTTCCAGGTATTCGTGGTTGATTTGGACCCTCGTTTTTAGAATAGTTGAAGTAGAGTAGTGATCCACCACTTTATTTGAGAACAAGATGAAGGTTTTCTATGTTATTTTCTATAGTACTATTTTAGAAATTTGGATTGGGGTAATGATGATGATGAAAATGGGAATCTTGTCAACCCCCTTCAGTTCTCGCCTCTTTTCCACACAGTCAGCAAGGTTTTGATTCAAAGACTTGTTGCCAACTACCCATTTTTTTTCAAATCATGATTATGACGTAGAGATTTTAGGTTACCATATATTGTGTTCATTTAAATAATTCATGTATTTTAGATACTCTTATTCAGGATTATACATATATGTGTATGATTCTATTAGAATTGCATAAATTATCATGAATTTGGAATTTCGTCAAGTTTATAGTTCATGTCCCTTATATAGAGTCTATTTGCATAGTCAATATCATTTAAGGCATTTTCCATTATTTGTGTTCATGGTTCATGGTATGGTTAGTTGCGGAATGAAGTTCATGTAATTGTCATTTGTAGAACGAATTTCATTATATGGTCAGTTGTAGAATGAAGTTCATGGTCTTAGGTAAGTTTATGAATTACAACCTAAGGGTTGGCTTTAAGAATAAGTATAGATCATGAGTCACTAACTAAAAGAAGGTTACGACATTATACTGTGACAGTAATATGGTAGAGACAGACAGTTTATGAGTTCATGGTCCCTTATGTGGTCAAGACAGACAGTTAATGACTTTATGTGTCCTTATGCAGTCAAGACAGATAGACATAATCAATTTATGTTTATTTAATAGTAAATTTTGGAAGTATTATGGTGAAACAGTCCTTATCCCATACCCTGTGTAGCAAAAAGCTAGTACATTTAAGCAGCAAAGCAACATTTACAGTTCAGGTTTAATTGATCCACTAGGAAATAGTTCATGGGATTTACTTTGGCAAGTTTTTTACACCACCTAACATAGGGATATATATTGGAATTTGTAGCCTTGTGTACAAGGAATGTCAATTGTGGAACCTCCTAGGAAAGTTTTATGGTCATGTCAATCATTTTTGTTGGTTTTTTAATAGGCAGATTAGTAGAGTCATAAAAGGTAATTTGATCAAAAGTGACTACAAAAGAGGCAGTTGAGAAGGAATGAGTGGAAACTAGAGTCTAGGGTAACAAAACTAAAAGACTTTTACTGTATTATTGTATTATTGTATTATTGCATATATCTTTCTTATTTGGTCTACAGGTGATAGTGGAGGCATGTGATATGTGTTCATGCATTGCATAGAAAGATTCTTGTTTATTGATATAGTCTATTGTACTATCCTTTTAACATGATCATATATTAGAATGTACTGAACACATACTTTTCTATGTCGGATGCCTTTAAGTTATGCTGGTTTAGGAAACCTTCCAGACATTTGCGGTTGACTTGGACCCTCTTTCTTTGCATAGTTGCAGTAGAGCGGTGAGTTCCCACTTGATTGTGGAACAGTATATGGAACAGTATGAAGTTTTATATGTTATTTCTTATTGTTTAGAACTTACATTTTGTGATATTTTTATCTCAAGTTTTTTTCAGCTAGGGGTATCATCCTAACTTACTTTTCAATACTTATCTTGTTAGTGGCTTTCAGACATAGATTCTATCATGCTTTGATGTTGAGTTTTCATGATAATTCAACTAATTATCAAGTTTTGATGTCCACTTCATTAATATTTATTGTATGATAAGTCTTATGTTGAGATTGAGTGATTGAGCCATGTATGAGCCAAGTGGTTCTTCTTGATGTTGAGTTTTCATGATTGTTCAACTAATTATATAGTCTTCATGTCCACTTTATTAATATTTATTATATGATAAGTCTTATGTTGAGATTGAGTGATTGAGCCATGTATGAGCCAAGTGGTTCTTCTGAAGCTGCTAGGATAACCTAGTGGCTGAGGATTCCTTCCATGCCCAGGGGGTGGGCTTGTCTGACATCCCCTCATTGGCATACAAACATTGAATATAAAAGGACAAAGTTGATTGAGTTTATTATATTACCTCCTTTATCATTTTTATCTCTCTTAGGATTGTAATAACCTTAGTTTGAAAACACTTACCGTTACTCTTGGATGAATCCCAAGTTTTTGAATATTTCCACTTGTCATTACTGTTGACCCATTAAGAAGTTAAATTGGTTTTCTCTTTATATGAACTTTCTTCCTTC
>JBDJHY010517263.1:0-17070 GCA_039654485.1 Withania somnifera
CTTTTGTTGTGAACTTGTTAGCAAGATTTAGTTTTTCCCAAGCACGAAGACATTGAAATGGTATTAAACATATATTTAGATATCATCGATAGTCTTTGATATGAGATTAGTTTATTCAAATGAAGCAGATTCACAATTAATTGGTTATACAAATAAAGGATATTTGTCTGATTCATGTAAAAGTCGATCTCAAACAGGTTATTTATTTACATGTGGAGGTATAACTATACTATGACGTTCAATAAAATCAACTACAATTGCTACTTTTTTCAATCATGTAGAAATAATAGCCATCCATGAAACAAGTCGAGAATGTATTTTGTTGAGATCAATAACTCAACACATTCAAGAAATATGTGACCTTCTTTTGAAGAGAGATATTTCAATAATATTATACGAAGACAATGCTGCATGCATGATCTAACTCCGAGGATGATACATAAAAGGAGATAGAACAAAACATATTTCATCAAATCTTTTACTCATGATCTTTAAAAGAAGGATGAAATAGGTGTTCAGCAAGTTTATTCAAGTGATAATTTAACAGCTAAAGTATTGCCAACTTCAACTTTTGAGAAGCTGAGATGCAATGTTGAAATGCACCACCTTCGAGATATAAAGTGATATTTTCATCCGAGGGAGTAAATATGTGCAATACTTTTTTTCTTTAGCCAAGGTTTTACGCCACTTGATTTTTCTGATAAAGTTCTTAATGAGCCAGCAAGCAATGCGTAATGAATAATTATATACATTTCTTTTTACTAAAACTTTATTTTACACAAACATTCAAAAGAAAGTGTTGTAAAATTATGAATATTCATGTGACTATAGTCAACTTAATGCCTCGTAATGACCCCACACAATGTAAGCATGTTGTCATACCCATGTAACTTAGTGTATCTTACTTTGTGATCGAGAATATTGAGGCTGATAAATTATCTGTCTTGCACCATGAAAAATATACATAAAAAGGGTGAAAGAAAATTACTCCTTTCCATCTTCTCCACTCTATTACTTGTCTAATGTTTTTCTACCTCTCTCATTTTGCTATTTGGTTCTACTAATATTTTATCTTTACCTATAACACTTCTTATTTTAACAATAATGCTAATTATTCTTTTTTCTAATCGTAATGTCGTTGGTGTTTTTAAAAATAAATGCATAAAAGAAACAATAACAAAAAGACTTCTACCTTTGAGGATTCAAGAGTTGATCGAGGCATCCATTATATCTAAGTGTTTCAGTGAGTTTTAGATGAAAAAGACAAAGATAAGAAAGGGGACGATTTGTTTTTAATTACGGGAATGTCCCTTATTACATTAACATTACTTTAAAAAATTATGATAGTCCTTGTGGAGTTATTGTTACCTTCTTTGTTTTGCAAGGATTCAATTTGAGGCGAATTAAATTCAATAAAGGGAGAATGATGCAAATTAAGATAGTAAAATTGATATCAACAATAAAAATATAGGTTATCTTAGATATTCTTTAGAAGAGCTTTAAAGCTCGTAACATTTTCAAATGAATTTAAGAAAATTAGGAAAATCATAAATGTTATCAAAGATTTTAAAATATTTTTTCGATTATCATGAGTTTTGAGAATTTATGTAGCTTGAAAGGAAGCCTTATAGGCCATTAACATATTCAAGTGACTATTTTAATGATTTACTTATTTTTTGTAAGTAGCTATTTTTGCAATATCGTGTACATAGTCTTTTAACTCCTTGAAATAGAAAAACAATTACTATGAATTTATGTTAGGATATTGAATCCCATGATACTTTAATTGTTGGATTATACCTTTTTTTTTTCTTTTCAAAATCTCTTTCCCTCTTCTTCATTTCTTAATCATACCTAGTATCAATCTTGTTAATGTGATTGTGATCCAATTTATTATTATTACATTAATTATGACTTTATATATTTTTTTAAGTTTATACAACCATTTTATTTACTATTTTCACCTAAATAACCATTTCTGTACTTTTCAATATAAGAGAAATTCGTCCTTTATTTTATTTTTATTAATTGATTTTTTATTAAAAAATAATTATTTTAATTTATTTATCTAATTTATGATTTTTTTTAATATTACCCTATATACAATATTTAAATTTAAAATTTTAAAATATAATTATAAAACTAAAATAACCGACAACTAAAACCAAATAGAAGAAGTAACCATTATACTTGTGTAGACTAAAAGATTTTTTGAGTATAAATAAACAAAACTTATAATTTTATAATATGAGCACAAGAAACAAACTTGTCAAACAACGGTTCCAGCAACGTGGACAAAAGTTATAACTCTTCGCCAAAAACTCATAGCGTAAAAACACATCATTTTCCTCTTCTTCTCCGGCGACACTTGCCGGTGAATTTCCCTCTTCAGCTTCAAAACTCAATAAGACCAATTTCTATTCAACTCTGAAAGAAGTGTTCATTTAATTTATTTGCTTGACATAATTTGCGTCGTTTGATTTCTTTACAAAAACTGGTTGTATTTGCTATAACCCCTTGAGACATTCACTGCAATTCTATTGACATTTCAGTCTAAGTGAAATTTCTGCTTCTGCCACTGCCACTGCCACTGCTTCACAGGTATCATTTGGTTTACTAGGCTATTTTATTTTTATTCTCGTGTGTGTATGTGTGTGTGTGATATTTGTTAATTTCTTTCAGTTTCATTGTTAAAGTTATGTGCTTTTCCTTCAATGTGATGTAATTGTTACTGAAGGTATGTTGTTGTTGTAATTGAAACTATCAGATTATGTATGCAAGAGTAACTATTTTGCTCTGTGTTGCTTGGACTCTTAAAAAATGTCAATTGGGTGCGTGTTGGATTCTTTAGACGTAGTCTATTTTGGAGAATCTGATAGGGGTGAAGTGCAGCATCGAAATTAAAGAGTCACGCAACTTTCTCCAAAAGTAGTGTATTTTGGAGAATCCGATATGGTTGCGGTGCGGCATCGAGAGTCTGTGTAGCTTAGGTTTTTCCGTGGAGTGAGAAAGGAACAACTAATAGGCATCAGTTTGGAAAGTTGGGTACAGTTTAGTAACATGGGTGGGTTTCTGTTGGAACCATAGGTATGAGTTATGTTTATATGGATAACTGAATTCGTTGACTATTTAGCTTGGCTCCATGACCTGGGTGGGTGGGTAAATATTAGAGAAGCTTATCAATTTACTTCGTTCAGGTGGAGCGTTCTATGTTGAAACTCTGTGAACTGTCTCATAACATTTTATTCTTTAATTTTTTGTCCAGAACATGCCCTCTCACATGTAGGCAGGCCTGATTCTTTTTTTGGGCACCAAGCACGTAATTCTTTTTTGTTGATGGATGACAGTGACTCTTGAAACGTTATCATGCTTTGCGACCATGTTGAATAGTGTGAAACACCCATATACTATTTTATATCAATGTCAGTGGAACTCATTCAAGTTAGTTTCAGAAAAGTGGACCGCTTCTTGTTGGGGTCACTTTGTGCGTCATTGTCAGAAGCAAAGACTTCTTTGAAGTGCATGGCTTCATTCACAAAGAAAACCAACCTTGGCATATATCTAAACTATACCCCTCCCGTGGAGAGCTTTTGGAGAGCTAATAAAAAAGAAAAAAACAAAAAGATGATTTTTGTTTTTTAACAGTTTGGGGTAGTGTCAGATGGCTTCATTGCTTTTAGCTAAGAAATGATGGCTATCAATTAGACTGGATTCCTAAATTGCCCGGACTGTCCAAAAATATTGCCGTACCCGTGTTGGATCCACCACAAATGCTTTATCTTTGAAGGATACGATACGCACCTGATGACCTTTTTGAAGAGTCCGAGCAAGATAGGTGGATTCTAGAAAGGAAAAATAGTTACATTTGTTATTGGTTATGATATGCTAAGTTTCTCAGGCTCTCTCAGTTTACGTGCCTTACCCATGTCGGTATAACATGGGTGTGGATCCGTATCCGATATGGTTAACCGATTTAGGGTACCTAATCAAAATTGACGGAGAAATTTCAGACATATCCAATGATTTTTGTAATCAGAACAAAAGCTGCGGTGAAGTTGAAGGAAATGGAATGCCTTGTATATAGAAATTTCTATATTACTCCTTCTTACTTGTATTTCTTTCCAGAATTCTCTCCTTGATCAATAGTTTCTCCTAAACTTTTCCACATAATATCTCATTTTTTAGGTTTTATAACTTTGTTTTTGATATTTGAATTATTCTTAGCCGAGTCCCCACACCCGTATCCATATTTCCAAATCTTAAAATTTAGATCATGAAGGATCAGATGCACCCGTATCAGACACCGGCCACGAGCCCGAGCAACTTAGATGATATGAATGGAAGTTCTAGTGGTTATCTTTCAGGGGACACTAGATTGATCAGAAATGGAAAAGGAAGTTAAGGGTTTAAAGTAGTTTTCAATGTGAAAGACAAATCTTCTTTTCCATTTCCACTCTTTCAAGAGATAGGTTTCTCTTGATTGCTTCATTCTCTAGGAACTTCTTCAGTTGTTGCTCCAAATTTGAGAAAGTAATCTGCTTAGGAATTTGGTGTGATTTGTGAATTGAATTGAATATTTGCTGAGGTAGTGTGTTTAATGAGATCCAGCATTTGATTTAATTGGTACCAATGGCATACGATTCTTTTTTATTGGCTGTCCTCAGCTTGGGTTCTGTATCTATTCACCCTTAACTCCTGAATGCTTGTTCTTTGTTTTGGCTAGCCACCAGAAACTCAAACTAACTCCATCGACTGTGAGCAACCTACTAACTTTCATGGTCTTCTCCTCTGTTGCTCCTCTCTCAACTCACAAACACTCTGTTAAATGCTTATTTGCTTATAAAATGACTGGTCTTTTACTGATAAACACGTCAATTAAAGGAAGAGTATTATGGTGGAGAAGGTTTCCAAATTGATTTTCCTGCAGAGCTGGAATGGATAAGAAAATGAGGACACTGGAAGAATGTGAATCTTTTTGAGAAATATTCTAATTGCTCTTGAGCACTGTATATCTTTCTTACTTCTCGATACATTGGTAGTGTGATTGTTGTAAGCACTATACTATTGCACTGTATTTATAAGTTTCCATAGTGATACCACCTATTTTAAAGCTGATTCCCATTTCCATTCGAATAAATGGATACAAGAAATGTGTTCATGTATTCAATCTTTTTCTCGAGAATACCTTTTGTTATTTTTGTCACTTTCGGCTAAATAGGTTATACATGTATGATGGTTGTTTGCTATTATTTAATTAGAAAGTTTAAGAATAATATCTAGGGTGTGCCCTAGTGGTCAATGAAATGGGAGGAGAACCATGAGGTCTCAGGTTTAAATTCCAACGGAGACAAAAGAACATTATGTGATTTCTTCGCATCTATGTTTTAGTTGATAGAGTTACCTAATTCTTGTTGTTGTTGGGAGGTAGCAGGTATCCTGTGAAATTAGTCGAGGTGAGCTCAAGCTGGTCGAAACACTACGGTTATAAGAAAAGAACAATAAAATTTTGAGATTAACAACTGATTTGTTTTAATAAGCATGTCCTTGAAACTTTTTTTTTTTTTTTTTTTGGCTTAAGGAAAGTCTTATTCCTTGTGACCTCTTGATCAAAACAACAAAAGTTCTTCCTCATGACCTTGGCTGGGTTCAAAAATTTATTTTTTCTGCGTAGACCATGTAAAACTTTAATTCGTTTGACAAAAGTATTCCTCAATAAACAGTCATGAGGTTGGCGTCGGCGTGTCATTGTTATTACTTCCTTTGACTTATGGACATCCTTGCTGTGAAAAAAACTGGAATGCCTTTGGCCATTTTATTTGAAGACTATCAAATTGTTTGTATTGAACAATAATTTCAATATTATCCTTTTCCTAGTTAATAATGTCTTTATTTTTTTCTTAAATTTGGGATAGCAATTATGGTGGTGGTGGTGGTAGAGTTGGTCGAATCTGTTTCAAAAGTTGAAGACTTTCCATGCTGGCTTCTACTATTAGCGCAAGACTTAGTATGGATTCATTTCTGATTTAGTCAAACACTTGCTGCTACTTTATGAATGAATTATGTTCGCTTATATCAATTGCCAAATGAATCATCCTCATCAATACCAGATTCTCCCATGCACTTTATTGAGGAATGACCTTAAGGAGATATTTGATAGGAGCTTTCCCAACCAGTGATCCTTCTGGTCATAGGAAATCCTCTCCTTTCTTTCTTTTCTCTCTTTCCTTTCCCCAAAACCTCTCTTTCTTTTCTCTCTCTTCCTCCTCCTTTTTTCCTCTCCGCATTCCTTGATTTTCAGATGGGTTTTGCCGGAATTTGTGAGTCTCCTTATTCCAAAATCTTTCTTAAGAAGATTGAGGAAAAATTGATCTATTTTGCTGTTCGTTTTTAATCGTATGATATCACCATTAATTAGTGTAGAGGTGATTTACAGTACAAAAGGATGGAATGCAGCCAACGGCCGATTACAAGAATGAGCTTTATCCAGAAAATGATGGACTAGTTGAGCTACACTCTGAAGGAAGCATCGAAGATGAAAGGAAATATGGTAAGAAGATGGAAGTTTCACCAACTCTTCTCCAACAGTTTCTGCTCGAGGAACTAATATAAGCGTTATCAATACGCAAGGCAAAAGAAGGTCAGTTATCATTATCAGAGTGATCGTGTAGTACAGGGTGGATGGACATCACATTTAAGATAACGAAGTTCATTAATGCGAATTTAATGAAGACAGTTAGCATTAATCAAAATACTATACAATCTACTCTATGATGAAACAGTTAGAAGAGACAAATGGACAACAAGTGGAATGAATAAAGCCAGGGTACTAGAGAAAGGTGGCATAATTAGCATCTCAGAAGGTATCAGCTCAGCCCAAAATAACAATCTTTCCAGAAGTGTAGTGGGGAATTTCTCTTTAGATATTTTTAATATCCCTCTATCAGAAGTAAGCCAGTTTGCTGGAAGCACCTGGAATTAGATCCACCGGTGTCAACATTCACGGGATGGGTCAAAATCACGTCCTCTTTGAATTCCCATCCAGAACGGTTGCTGACCAAGTAGTGAAATGTGAATGGTGGCTGAGAAAGCACCAATTCCATCTTCACTGTTCGCTGACAATGAGGTTTATTCCTAGTGACGAGAAGATAGATCAAGTCTTGATCTGGTTGCAAGGGCTATCGATTTAGTTATGGTCCCAAAATGTTTTTAAGAAGTTAGGAGATTCCTGTGGGGTTTGGATTCAAACAGAGGAAGAAATGCGGCTCAGAAATCATCTTGAATGGGCTAGGCTAAAAGTTGGAGGAGACAGAAAATTGATACCTAAAGCGCTGGAACTGGAACACGAAGGAATCACCTTTAAAATCCAGATTTGGTGCAAGTCGCTGTCAACATGTAGCTCCGCCAAAGTGAAAGAATGTTGGTTTTGGGCCAGCGGCAATTGTAGGAGCCTTTACAGCCTTGGGGGATCTAGATCACAGAGATGTGTCAGCAGGGGTGGATTTACCATAGTATAAGGCGTGTCACTTGACACTGCTCCACCGGAAAATTTTATTAAATATGTTTACCTAAATGGAAGATAGTTGCAAAATAAAGGGTAATTAAAGTAAATTGACCCATCCTGACACAAAGAGCAGTGCAGCTCATTTGGTTAGACCCCTTGATTGAAGAGCAGTGCTACTCATTTGGTCAAACGCCTCATTTGGTGGTTGGATGTTGATGTTTCGAAACTCAGAGAAGTCATTTGTTTTAAAAATTTTCTCGCCTACAAAATAATATGGCCAAGCTGTCCAGGTTCGAACAGTGAACCTCTTAAATGTTAATAATTCTGTGAACTAGTTTTTCCAAAGTACCGAATTCGCTTTTATGTGGCAACATAATATTAGACTGCTTAAGAGTACAAAAGAACAATGAAAAGTGGTCTTCATGTTCCATCTCTTTGCCGTCTTCCTCTTTTCTTCTGTTGCTGAATTGAAGAGAAACACCTACCACTGTACCATGTTAAGAAACACCAACCACTTCATGACATTAATGCTAATAGTAACTTATCTCGTTAAGTATCTCATTAGGGTATGCCACAGGGGACAAAGAACAAGTCAAAGGAGCTTTGGAATAATGTATTGGAGAAAAGTGAAAGAAGCTGGTGAATTGAGGAGTCAATACATTTCTTTGGTAGGGATATTAACTTTGATAAGTAGTGTGGTAGATGCTTTGCCAACTTACATGGGATGCTCTTACTGTTAGCAAGAAGTATGGGGCCTTGGGAATTAAAAATCTGAAAATTCAAAACTGCAGCCTTATCATGAATTGGTTATGGAGATATATGTCCGATTCCTTAAAAGATGAGATCTGACAATTCGCTGAAATTTCATCTTTGTGAGATTGTCAATATAGCTAACGAGATCAAGTGCTAATTCCCATTTTATTGAATTAACCGATCGACGTGCTAACGGACATTTATTTTGAATTTGATAATTTTTTAAAATACATTTCGACATAATTATTTTATTATTATGAGAATCAATCCTACTACTTCTGGTTTTGGGGTTTCCACGCTAGAAAAAAAAAACCTGGGGTGTGTCGTCCAAATCATCGGTCCGGTACTAGTGTAGCCTTTCCCCCGGGCAAGATGCCGAATATTTATAACACTCCGCTAGTTCAAGGGACGTGGAGAAATGTTATCAGTTTGAAATATGGCATGGAGAATAATTAGATGACAAAGCTGGGAAGCAACCCATATGGAGTTAAGTGTCTGGAAATCAATCAGTATTCTGTGGCCAAAGTACAAAACAGCCTTTATGTTAAAGTAGGAAATGGTGAGAGGATTTCTTTCTTGGAAGATAATGGATAGGACAAATTCCTCTGAAGAAGCTATATCCAAATTTATACAAAGCTGGCATGGGAAGCTGGAGAATAATTAGGCATGGAAATTTTAGGCATTTGAAATTTTAGGCATATGAAATTTTAGGCATTTGAAATATGGCATGGAGAATAATTAGATGACAAAGCTGGAAATTTTAGGCATTTGAAATATGGCATGGAGAATAATTAGATGACAAAGCTGGGAAGCAACCCATATGGAGTTAGTGTCTGGAAATCAATAAGTATTATGTGGCCAAAGTACAAAACAGCCTTTATGTTAAAGTAGGAAATGGTGAGAGGATTTCTTTCTGGGAAGATAATGGATAGGACAAATTCCTCTGAAGAAGCTATATCCAAATTTATACAATCTGAATCAGCAGCAGAACTCAACTGTTCAAGTTGTTTGGGGCAATCAAAGTTGGAATTTGAGCGGTAGGAGAATGCTTAATGATTGGAGATTGACAAGCTTTCAGATTTCTACCTTACCTTGGAACAACTCAAAGGAGTTTCCGCCTCTGAAGACTGTGTTCTATAGTAGCTTAGCCATACAGATGAAAAGATGGAAAATTGTCCATGCTTGTATTTGGTGGACAATGTGAAAGGAAAAGAACCAAGATGCTTTGAAGATAAATGCAGCTCCACCCACTATATGTGATGGGCTTTGTTATTTTTGATGTAAATCAGTACACTTGGAAGATCATGAATCCTTTGTAGATGTTATTGGAACTCTATGAATCTAAGGAATAGGGCTGATTTTAGCCTTTTGTAATTAACCTTGACTGCATCAAGTTTGGTGCAGTCCTTTTGGATATATAGAACAGGCCTTCTCCCAAAAAATAATTGATTGCTGATATATATACACACACATATATATAGATTGCTGATACATACATATATATGTATATGTATATATACATACATATATATGTATATGTATATATATATGTACATATACATACATATGTATATATTTATATATATATAATACATATTATTTTTTTTATGACCGTGGTGTCCGGGCAACATTTGCGCTCCTCGATTAAATCCACGGGATACCTGCCACCTCCGACTAGCAACAGGTACCAGGTAACTCATTTGCAGATATTTTTCTTCCCTTTTTTCCTCCAATATCTATCGACCAATGATTGGTGACCTATTTATTAATTCATTCCTGGATCTCTAAAATGGCCTTAAGATTTAGCAATAAGAAGAGGTGAATTATAAGCGACACTTGGATCCTAGATGAAATTTGGCAAAATGAATAGCCGTTTGTAGTTAAGCTTGTGTGGAATTTATAAATGTTTTTTTGTTCTTTTCATTTTTTGGCGTTAAGATTGAGGTACTAAATTCTCGAGAAATTGTAACACACTCACCTATATTTGCATATTTCATTCAATGAGACCGATTCTAAACAGGTGGCTGTGTGTTTTGTCTTTCATGGAGAGAGCGAGGTATTAAATAGTTCTAGAGGAAACATCACATACGCACCTATATTTGCATATTTCATTCAGTGACACTGATTTTAAACAGGTGGCTGCATGGTTGTCTTCGATGAGAGAGCAAGGTCGAGTAAGAGAAGATGAAGAAGATCTGCTCGACAATCTAAAGCAACCATGCCATAGTCCTTGTCCCTGATGTGGTTAAGATTTCTCTCAAGGAAGTGATATTTTAGCAAAGGTAAGCCATGAATCACATAACTCTCTTGGGTTTCCTTAATTTAATTATACTATCTGGGAGATCTTGTTGTTTGGAGATAAATATGTGAAGCAGTTCTTACAAAAGATACCTGAGTAGAAATTCATATGAATGCTATGAAGACGAATACATATACTCAATGGTGATATTGCTAAATCAATCATTGGAAAGAGTCCTTGTGGCAGCGCTCAAGACACTTCTGAGATAAGAGGTAGAGAAGAAGGTATAATCTCCCCATCTTGGGTTTCCTCATTAAGCCTGATGTCCACTTTTGGCCTTACTCGTTAGAGAAGAAGGAAAACTCTGACGGCTATTTTCGTGCTGTCTGTTAGATACTTTGACAACCTACTTTTTATTATAATGATGGGAAATAAGCTTCACGCTCATGCAGAAATACAATCATTAAAAATGGCCTAGGCCAGATGAAAATCTCTGGTTTTAGTCCCCTAGACCAAGGTTCAGATCCTGAATACATATAAGGCTTGTGTTATCAATTTACTGGTCTTAATTTGATATATTTTTAGGTAAAGTTGTGTCCATATTGGTAAAAAGATCAGATTCAAAAAAGATTTGAGTAAAAAGATGTTCAAAAGTCGACTTCACCAAAATCAGATGTAGTGTTAATTAGTTTGAATTTGGTTCCATTAGAAAATCGTCTTATCATCAAATACCATTTCATTTCGAGATTTTGTTTTTTCTTTTATTTGTAATGAAACAGTTCTGTGCTTGTCCAGATTACTAAATGGCATGAGTTTGTGGTAATTGCTTTTCCAGAAGTGTAAAAGTTCGTGTTGGCATATTATCCCGACAGCATGGATGGGGACTCCTTTTGGGTTGAAGAAGTCAAGGATCAGTTAACCATTTCTAGGAAAAGAAAGAGAAATTTCAGAATCAAGAAACTAGAGTTTGTTGGATGGGGATCCAAGCCATTGATTGAATTCCTTGAATCAATTGGTAAAGATACAAGTAGAACATACTCCCAACAAGAGGTTACGGCTATTGTCACTGAGTATGTAAATTTGAATCATCTTCTTAATCCACAAAAGAAAAAGAGGGTTATGTGTGATGCACGACTTCATTCCCTCTTTGGAAAGAAATCTATACCGCGGATAAAAATCTATGATTTGTTGGAAGTGCACTTCAGTGAGAACCATGATGAATCAGTGAATGAATCTTCTGACTGCTCGAAAGAGGAGGATATTTTAATAACATCTAAGGGAAGAAAAAGTACAGGGAGTCCGAACAAAAAGGTTCCTGTTGTTCCTAAAAGCTGTTTTGCAGCTGTTATTGCTGAAAATATTAAGCTTGTGTACTTGAAGAGAAGCTTAGTTCAGGATCTTCTGAAGAATCCCGGAAGTTTTGAAGATAAAATTGTGGGTAGCTTTGTCAGGGCAAAATCTGATCCAAACGACTACATTCGTAAGGACTCCTACCAGCTTCAGCAAGTTAAAGGTATATTTTCATTGTGCATTTTTATTTTCTGAAAATCTTATAGTGACCAAAACAAAGGATTTCCCTCCCTACAAAATAGACTTGTGTAGAAAGTGAGGGAAGCAACAATCCAGTCTTTAAATGATGATTCCCTTCCCATTTTTCTTTTTAAGAAATCCATAGTCATAGTCCTTTGCAAAGCATTTCTAGTTAACATTAGAAAGGTGTGATTGCTGATTGTTTCCCAAGATGAGTATGGAAGTCGTAAGTACTCATATTTTTTTCCCCTATACTTAAACTGAAAAGAAAAGGAAAAAGTAGCAAATAAAAAAGGAAAGGAAAATTACCCAAATAACTCAAAACTTTTGACTTCGAGATTGCTGTTTCATGATTAAAATGTATCATCAGATTTATTTATTTATGTTAAGTGTTTGTTTCTTTCCCTTGTTTTTGGTGTTACAAAAACATACATTCTTATTCTTTAAGAGCTTTATTTAACAGAGATGAACTTAAAGTTTTTCCCTCTGTATATTTTTAAAAGAGAAAGATTGTTTTCAGAATTTTTTCCAGTTTAATAAAAAAGATTGTTTTCAGAATTGTTGCACCTCTTTATATGTGTATATACAGTAAGATCTCTGGATAATAACATTTCACTATAAAATCCAAGTTCCTTTTTGGAGCCGATTTTTTCTTTCATATTTTATCCCTCTACAACGGCCTTTTACACCTAACAACAACATCCATCTTTATAATTATATGTTTTTTGTAAAATTAGTTCTCTGTAATAACTATCTTCTTTTTTTTTTGGTATTATAACCATCATCTTCATAGAAATAAAATCTTTAAGATTACCATTAATAAGTCTAGAAATTTTGACCAACTACTTTGAAACTTTAATACATCAGTAATGATAAACATATTGTGTGAACACACACTTCCATCAGTAAAGATTTCATTCCCTTGATAATCTTGTATAAAAATTAAAGTGGTGAAAAAGTGCTAATATTTAGTATGATGTATTAGCTTTCTTTAATTTAAATTAGTGAAATATCTTTTGCTCTTTTTATAATATTCAGAAATAAAAAAATAGTGTTTTGGATAATTTTTGCTTGTAACAGCCAAATAATATTTAAACATCAAATACTGCTGTGGGTGTATAACAACTGATCATTATAAAAGACAAAAGATTGTCAAAATAAACGAGGTTGTTATAGATAGGCCTGACTATATATATTTGTGGAAGATGGATAAGTAGGAACTAGGACGTGGAAGGTTGCTCCACTTGTGCTTATGTGGGCGTTTGGAGAGAAGAAATAGGAGGACTTTTTAAGGTGTAGAGAGTGATTTTCTTTTTTGTTCACCCATGAGATTCTTTTTTGTATAGAAGATTGGGTGTCGTTTACCTTATCTTTGTTTAGGTTTGCTACCTTTTGGTTACGTCTTGTAAACAAGTGTTTTTCACCCAAACTTTCAATAAAATTAATTGTTAATCAATAAACATCTGTCTCTGGTAATTTTATATAAATTTCTTTTCTGATTTCTGTCCTTCTTTCGCTAGATTGTCTCTTTTTGCATCTGTTCTTAAACCCTAATATAAGTGGTTTTGTTTTTTCCTTCTTCTCATGGAATGCTAAAAGAAAATACCGTCTGACCACTATGAGGATGTTTTCATTCTGGGAAGGAATTATTTATAGGAACTGCCATTTGAAGTTGCCTTTTTTTGGGGGAGGGGGGTTTCTTCGACAAGGTGCAATTTTTATTGCGCTTATCACGACCCAAGATGATTTCATGTTGCTGGTGGAGATGAGTTTATGTACTTTGCTGATTAAGTAGTCTAATGATTGTCCTTAGGGCATTTGTTGGGAAAGACCTTTTGCATATTTTTCGACTATTTGGTTCTTTATGTTCTCTGTTTGACACTCTCAACTCTGCCATATCTTGAGTATCTAGATATGGTTTTCAGCATGATCTATAGTGTGGTAAAATAGTGAATGGACTAGCTAGATTTCTATCTACTCTGGTGCATAGTTGTGGAACTACTTCCTTACTGACTGTCAGTTGGAGGAGTTTTTACTTTTACAATTATCATCACTTTCTTCTATTTGTAGCCTGTAGGGACTCTTCACTTTTTTTTATCAGATGTGCTGTGTTTCCATCTATTTATATTTGATTGACCAAGGAAACAATGTTAGTGGAACAGTACTTAGAGTTACGGATACTTATGATTCGGATATATGTTCTGAGACTACTTTAGGTGTAGACCCTCTTAAGGCTTGTCAAATACCAATAATTTTGCTTACCAACGAAAATGTATAATCTATTTGCTTGCTTTTGTTTTCATTCTTTAAATTGTCTCAAGATATACTTCTAAAAGAGGCTATCTCCTCTTAATGCCATTCTCTTTCTTCCCCTTTTCATCTTCATTGTTCCTTAGTGGAATTTCCATGAATCTCCTAGGGCAACAGAACAATTAGCTACTCCCGGAAAATACTGTTTGCATTGCCTAGTTATGAATTTAAAATATATGGTTTACCTGAAAATTTGATGACCAAGGAAATTTTGAATTATATTTTATTTATGTTTCTTAGAGTGTGTGTAGTTGAAGAGGACCATGAGAAAAGGGGAAATGAATGTTGTTTTTTCCATTTAGTCATAATATCTTTCCTTGTTTCGTTCATTATAAAGCTGAGTGCTTCACAGGTGTAAAAAAGGTTCCGGCTGCGAGTGATGATGCTTTTGAAGTTCAACTTCAACTTTCAAATTTGATGAAAAACATTCCAGTATCGTCCTTATCCGATGATGATTTTAATGAGGTAAACAGTTGTTAAAACAGTATATATGTCAATGATAGTGTTGGATGGTTCTGATCCGAAATTACTCCATCTCCGTCCCCTCTTGGGACGGATTTTGGTAAGTCTGAGACTTCCTTTGGCAAAACAGAAAAGAAAAAATGATTTCTAGAAATTGTATTCTATTTAAAGGTCAAGGAATGCACCAGAGGATGCTTAATAATTGATCAAAACTAGGAAATTACTAGCTTGGATTTTTTAAATTTATTATTTGCGGATGACGTAGCACTGATTAATGGACGTGCAGTGGAGTTAATGCTAGGTTAGTGGTGTGGAGACAAACTTTGGAGTCTAAAGGGTTCAGGTTGAACAGGACCAAAACAAAGTATTTCAAGTGCAAATTTAGTGATGCAATGCATGAGGCATGCGTGGAAGTGAGGTTGACACGCTGGCTATATCCTTAAGAGAGATAGTGTTAAGTATCTTGGGTCTATAATTCAGGAAAGTGGGGACATCGATGGTGATACTACTCATTGTTTTGGTGCAGCGTGGATGAACTAGAGGCTCCCATCCAAAGTCTTTTATGATAAAAAGGTACCGTCAAAACTTAAAGGCAAGTTTTATAAAGTGATGGTTAGACCGGCTTTTTTGTATGGGCAGAGCACTGGCCAATCAAGAACTTCCTTGTTCAGAAGATGCATATTGTAAAAATGAGAAAGCTAAAGTGGATGTGTGGTCATATTAGGAGTAATAGGATTAGGAATGAGGATATTCGGAATAAAGTGGGAGTGACCACTGTGGTGGACAAGATGATGAAAGCGAGATTGAGATGGTATGGATATGACAGAGGAGATGAGTAGATGCCTCGGTGAGGAGGTGCAAGAGGTCGGATATAGTAAGTATGAGGAGAGGAGAGGTAGAGGTAGGCAGAAAAAGCATTGGGGAGAGGTAAGTGTATAGGACATAGTGTAGCTTCAGGTTACCGAGGACATGACCTTAGATACGAGGGTGTGGAGGACGCGTATTAGGGTAGAAGGTTAATATGCAGTGGAGTGTTGTCTTGTTTTTCGAGGGTCTAGGCTTTTTGGTGTTTATCATTGTACTTGCCATTTTGTTGTAGTTCTTGCCTTTGATATTTGTCATCGTTTGTTGCTTATTGTGTTTCGATTATTGCACTAGTTTATGCTTGTTTTGTTCCTTTCTTGTAGGCTTTGCATTACTCCCTTGTTAGTTTTTATGTTTTCTTCATTATTTTCTTCTTCTTTGTACCTAGATTTGCTGTGGTAAGGTTGCCTCTCACCAGCATAGGTACCTAGTCAACTAGTCTCCTGTGGTAATCTCACTTCATTGACCTTTAGGTCACACACCCTTGAGTGCAGTAACTTGCATTTGATTGATAAAGTTACTTTTGATTGTGTGTAACTTAGGTGCTTGGTGTGAGAAACGCCTTGTCACCTCTTGTTTCTTCTTCTTCATTACTATTTAGCCATACTAAATATGTTACTATTATAAGTTCTCTGCATTTGGCATTGTACATACTCCATATTTGTTCAACTGCTTGGTGTATTTGGATAGAGTGTATTTGTCAATTTCTTTTGATGAAAGTATTTGTTGATTTCTTTCTACACAGTAGCTTTTGGTATAGAGAGTAGTCTCTTACGCGGTGTTAATCAATAGATTTGCTAACTTAAAACAAGATTGGAGGGCTCCAGTTTTTATATGACTAATTTCTTATGACTCTAGAAATCTGGTATGTCCATGATTATGATTAGATTTTCAATTCTACCTTAAAAGAATCTATCCCTCTCACTTGTACGGTTATACCTAAATATACCAATGTCCCAAAATATTTGTCATATTTCACATTCTTGAGAATTTAACATAATAATGTTTGACCAATATTTTAATATAGATACTTTTGTAGGTTTACTTAGTTTTATATGTATAGTTTGGCTCTGATAAGAGAACAATGTAACTAGTGGGGAAGAACTACATAGAATGAATATGCATATTGCTTGGATGTATCATTGTGTATGTTTACACAAGCAATCCATCATCACATAGCGGATTGCAATCTACCACAAAACTTTACCTTTATCCCGTCTCACCTATATATACATACATAGAAAAAATTAAAATAAAAATAGGTCTAAAATTTATATGTGCAAGTGTAAAAAGCTTTTCTTCTGTATGAACACTTGCTGTATACCATTATATTTCTACTTCATTCGTCCAGTATTTTATTTGTTTCCTCTTTCATATGAATTTCTCTTTTTCTTGGCAGGAAGAATGTGAG
>JBDJHY010517373.1:0-17069 GCA_039654485.1 Withania somnifera
TAGTTTATTTCATTCTGTAAAACTTCCGCATTTAATTATCTTTTGACTTTTGATATACTTCCGCAATTGATTTAGTAGTCCTCCGCTTCTGCTACAAACTACGGGGGTTGGTTCTCTTACTAGTAATATAGTAGGTGCCATCATGATCCGCGAAATCAGGTCGTGACAACAATTCCTTCAATCACGCTAACCAATATCCTTTATTTGTTTACATAGGCCACCAAATATTATCATAACAATAAAAAATTCTCAATTGTAGAAAATCACATCTAAAAGAGATTTATGTTAATCTTACAACTCGCATTTATGATTATTTTTATTGGATTATCTTCACAATAGGTACATCTATAAATCTTATTAACTCTGATCTCAACACTCAATCTATACATAGATGTTAAGGGATTTATTTTACTCACTAATCATGACTTGCATAGGACGCACCAAGGAATATTTAGCGTATCAGTGCGGTACTCGATTTCATATTATTATAATATCATACCGACGTAGTATCCGATCCATAATAGTAATGATAAGATCAAACCATCATGATACCCATTCATAAATAGTAATTGATAATATCAGTTATAATTTCACTTTTACTATCTCTTAGGATATATTTCAAATGCATCTCATTTTTACAGTTACACTTTACAATCATGTCACAAGTTCGTGTAAGCTCAATAATTTATTCAAGCATTGTCAAACACTATTCATCAACTACAAGTACGTCCGAAGACTAGTCATCTAATTCCAGAACATACAGGCAACTCAAATGAGTCTAAACTCTAGTTAGCTTTGATAGTTCGTTCACTTACTCAACCATCAAAATTTGGACAAAGAACAGTTAAACTTTCAGTACTGGATAATTACTCTATATTTATGTCATTACTATTTTCGTAGACATCACTACACTAACCATTTCTCAAGCTCGTCGCCCACATTCAATCTACAATTCTACTTTTAATTATACATCTTTGTTCAGATTAATTTTTGAAATTTATTTAAGCTTCCCTTAGAATTTCTCTAATTATGATACCACTTCCTCCTTTATGATCAACTCCAAGAACCATATTACAACAAGAAATCACACAATCAAGGCACACATGACTTTAATTTTACCCTTTTAAAGTTATTAAATTTTGGTTTATTAGATTACAAGTATATATAATTCCCCCATCGTCACACATATTCACCTTATCATATTGATCTCATCATGGAAGTGATAAAAACACATATCACAAACCAATAAATTCATATATTGATATAACTTACCTATTTTAGATCTCTCATATTAATTCAATATTTTATCCATCCAAAACCTCATGCTCGCAGGCCTAATCATGCTTTTCTTATTGATTTTATATTACGTATATGTTCACTAATCACAATCTACTATTCATAAAATCATATCCTACCTCGGCATCAACTTGATGCTACAGGATGCATGCAGTCGTGTTCCTTTTTCCTAGTCTAGCAGTTGTTGGCGAAGAAATCTATGAGGAAAAGTTGATAGGATCACATCTTTTGAAAGTTTTGCATCTTTGTTAGTGTTGTTCTATCTTGGGAATAGCGTTAGGGGATTTTTAGGATGAAGTCTCTCTTTTTAGAGTAGGTGCTAAAATGAAATAAGTTTTTTAATTCACGGGCAACTGGTACGACACCGCTACAATAACTTCCCATTCGCTATAATGGTCTCGTTGTAGCGATGAGTGGACCATTGCAGCAACCTTTATGCAGACCGGCCTCCTTAAATTTCATTTTCCCAATGATCGTCAAACGAAATAAACGGTTCATGCCAGCTCACGTTCTAAACGAAGTGAATTTTTAACTTTTTCTTTTTTCTATAACGGATGTTTCAATAATGAAGGGTCTGGTCGTTACAATATCACAAGAAGAATCAGCAATGAAACATAAATATGCAAATTTTAACAAAAAATCAAAAAGTAAGAATAAAAAGATACATCAAAATAATAGGAATGAAAAGTAAATTAAAGAAATAGGAATAAAAATAAAAATAAAAATAAAAAATGAAGAAACTAAAAAGAACCTTTGTATTACATAAGGTAATTTATATCTATATATTACTAAAAGTATGAAGACCCTTAGAAATGTTGATTGAATTTTTTGCCCTTCATTAAAAGACTCTACAATAGATAAAATAGTTTTTTTCACTTTTTCTTTCAATTATTATATAATTATTTATATTTTTCTAATATTAAATATTGATAATATTTCTATGCAGATTAGAAATAAGACTCCTAATATTATTTTAATTTACCAAAAATAATTATTTTAAATATTAAAAGTTCTTACATCTTAAAAATAAATAAATATTTAATAGTTAGATTTTTAATCATTTTAAAAATCCTAAATATTAGAATAATAATTAAATGAACTCCTAAAATATATGAAAATACTCCTAAATATTTGAAAAGTAAAACTGTACATATGAAAATTTTGCTTGTGCGCGTTTTCTAAATAGGATATACAGAAAGTCAAATTTTCTTAACATAATCATATAGGAAGTACTACTAAAAGAATTTCTACTATCATCTTTTTTACCCCTTAGGTACGTCAACTACTAATGGTTTTTTTTCCTGTAAATGTTTTGTCTTTAATATTAGTATATATTTTTTCATTCGTACTTACGAAAATTTTAATATATTTATATTATATTAAAACAATCCAAGAAAAGTCATCTAAGTAATTCTATTAGGAGTCCAAGAGGTTATTACTTTGACGATATGAGAAAGACATTGAATTCCATCACAAAGGAGTTTTTAGGGTTTAATGGCAGTACATGGGAGATGGTTTATGTTGAATTCTTTGCAAGCTAAAAGTATATTTAAATTTACTTCTAATATTAATATTCATGTTTGTACTAGATGGTGAATTTGAGTAAAACTTCAATTCCTTTTTTTTACTATAGTCGCTTGGCTATTGTCTTATGATAAAGATAAACCTGAAGTTCAAATTGTCGATTAAAATAAAATACATGTGTCGTCAATTTAGTGATAATGTTGTCAAGTTTGTATTTTCCTTATGTACGTGAAAAAGGAGTCTCAAAATATAGAAGGAAAAGACAAAAATATGATATTTTTTGTCACGACCCTAAATTTAGTCGTGTTGGCATCTATCCCAATCACCATGATAGGTCAGCCAAAACTATCGACAATAATTCAAAATAGATACAATACAGAAATAACGAATCAACAAGAAGTTTAGAATGTTGAAACTATAACTATATAATATAACTCCCCAAACCCGATAATCCACTGTATACAAACCACTAACTTGAAATTTAAACAAATATTTGAAGTCTCACAATATCTCTAGTCAGTAAATACAAAGAAATAAAGATAATAATGAGACATCAGGCGAATGTTCGCAGACATGCAACTACCTCAGAATATCTTGGATATGTACCTGAAATGAGGAAGATAGAAGCTCACGATGAACCCAACATAGAAGCTGCACAAAAGTGCAGAAGAACAAGTATGAGTATATAACGACGGTACTCAACAGCATCCTCGGTTTGTCCTAGTATAAAACGATGAAGAGAACCCTACAAAACAATCCATCCTCCAATAACTACAATCTACAAATAGTAATATCCATCAAGCCAACCATCAGTACAAGTATATAATTGTAACAAGAATTACCAAAAGTCAATAAAGTTGCAGAGTATAAAAAATAATCTCACAGAGGAATCACAAATTCAATAATCTAGTATCAACTCAATCAAAACTTAACAAAGTACCTTAAGTCATTAACAAATAATCAAATTTCCACAATATCACTCTTATAGGAAAATCACTTAATACATAACTCAACGCAAATGTAATGTAGAATGAGAATATCTATGATGCGTTCTTGTCCTTTTTATACATACCCGCTACCAATAAATAGGTCAATCATGACTCAAGGGGGCTAAATAAGGCATGCCCAGTAGAGACCTTGGTGCATTTTATCAAACATGACCTATGGGGGCTAGCTACGCAGTTTTCATCTATTTTGTATTTGTAGCATTTTGGTGACATGGTCGAGTGGTAAGGTAGAGGACTGCAAATCCTTTTTTCCCTAGTTCAAATCTTTTTTTCCCTAATGTATGTCGGGCATAAACCTCAGTGCATATCATTAATACCTAATAGAGACCTTAGGTTTGAATATCCATGTTACCTCAACGAGATGTTTGTTCGACAGAGACTTATGATCCCCTAAATCTCATGTCATCTACAATTCAATTTCCATGCACAATATTAACAACTAGAAACATATCAATGCAAATATGGAAAGTGACACTCAAATAAATTCATTCACAACAATATCATCCCATCATAGGCAATCACAATTAATTTGTTCACTTATACTAATTCAGCCTCCACAAGGCTTCACAACACAACTCATTTTTATTTCAATAAGCAATCACAAGGAAATAACAATACAATTTCAGGCCAACACAATCAAACCAATTCAAGGCACTATCACGGGGTATTATTTAATCACAGTCAAGTCATCACAGGGCATCTCACATCTGATGACAGTTTATTAGATTAAATATCACAAGGCATCAAAGTGAGGCATCAATTTTAGCCACTCAAGCCCTATCAAGGAACCACAATTCACAATCACTTTCTCAATTCATAACATTTCACAATGGAAGCAATTTATCAAATAATTTCCTTTACTTTAATTCGACTTGCTTGGCACTAGTAATAGGGGCATTCTCGTCATTTGACCTACACAGTTACCCCCAATAATCCCATTACTCTCAATTATAAGCAACTAATTAATCAAATACTTAAACATTTTATAGAGAGACTATAGAACCTCAACTTTACTCAAACATCAAAAAACAACGATCATTTTGTGACTTTTCTTTCCGAAAGGTCTCCAATTATGTATGGTCTGGTCACAAATATATTATCCATAAAAAATACAACAATCAATATCCATAATGTGACATTTGGAAAATTAATCAAAAATTCTGTCCCAGACACACAAGGGTAAAACTAAAATTTTATTTTAAAAATGGGTTACTCGTTACTTAGGGAGTCTAAATATTATGTTTTATCAAAATTCAAGTCAATTTCATAATCCAAATTCATAAAACTCTATTTTTCTAGTTCATGCATAAACCCCAAAAATTGGCATTTGAAGAATAAATATTCAAGTGTAAAGTCATGATCTAATAATGATATTGATGGAAAAGTGTTTGAAAACATTGCCCAATTGATTAGTATCGAAAATCTCTTCTTATTGCTTCCTGAAAATAAGTTTTCTGTGTTCAAGGCTCGAAAATAGGGAAATTAAGACGAGTCAACTATTTTAAATTTCTGCCCAAGTCCTCCCTCTTTACAATCGTGTCGTATTGTCTGTGATCGTAGTCTTCCCGGACGGTCTCATTGCCATAGCAATGGACCATTTGTGGTCACGATGAAATAGCTGACTCAGTCCAGTCCCAGCCTACTATTCTTCGTGAATGCGGTCCATCAACTGCAAACGTGGAGCATAAAAATTCCCAACATGTTGCGATTGTATCCCCCAGCTTACAATCGGAATAATCCGAAGCCTTACTCTCCATGAATGAGCTCGAGTAATCACAAACGCGACGAATAAATTGATGATGCCCCAACATCAGCAAAATAACACTTAAAATAATTTTTCGAATGGATCCTAAACATACTAAATTTGACATTTCAAATTCAATAAAAAAAACAAATTTGAGGTCTTCTTGACTCAATATACATTAAGGCCTATTTGAATCAAACTTTAACTAAAAAGACCAAAACACCCTCGAGATCCTCGAAAATTATATGGAACCTTTTCCTAGGCCAAAAATCTCCTTATAAAGCCAATAAAATTATCCTATTTCAAATTCGAGGATTCTAAACTTGAATGTTGATCCAAGTCAAAGGTTTCTCTTAAACTTTCAAGTTATCCCGTCAAATTACTCAAACTCAACACTAAGGTTCAAATATGAATCCAAAGTTCCTCCTAGACCAAATTCCATATTCCTAAGCTAATGGAACTAACATATTTTTGATCTGAGGCTCCGAACTCTGAATGTTGACTAAAATTAATTATTTCTCAATTTTAAACCTTAAAAACAAACCAACCACATAAAAAAAAACGTGTCAACTAGCTAATATATTCTTTCTGCCCTCAAACCAACCACATAAATAGAGTTAGTATGACATAATACAACTATCAAAAAGGGAAAATGATAATTTTTTACACTGAAAACAAAAACATGACCTTGAGGGTTGTTACACCATCTAACAAGAAAAATCATATTCGTACTCAAACATAAGAAAAAAATGAAGTACTAACTCTACCCGGAGTTTGAAGCATAACTTACAAGGTTGATTTTCATTTTTCAAGTGAAATCCTCAAAATGTCACTACCACGACATACCACGAGTCTGAACTTCTGAGTTAAAAATGAGAATCTATACATCAAGGATAGCCAATTGCAACGACAATAACAATAATAGTAGTGTATTCCCACACCTTTAAAATGACCAAGATATCCAAGGTTACTCGACAAAACTAAATCAATCTAGAAATCTCTAAACTACCGGACAATCATCAAATACACTTATTTCCTCATCCCAACCTGAATTTCTAGATCAGTATCACCCAAAATTGACTATGAAGCCAAAGATCAACTGTCACTCACCCACAAGGTACAAATACTGTGACTCACTCATAATGGTGCTATCTTTTAGCATAATCATCTCATGGTTCTTAAACTACACTATCCGATCTCTAATCGACATATACTCATCTTAAAAGGAATTTACTAGTCTAGTCGCTATTACCCAAATATGGAAAGATAGATTAGACAATTGGCAAACTATATACACTGGAACACAAAACCACTAATACCTCCTTCTAATAATGGAACGGTGACCCTTATCACTTGCAAACCCTTTATTTAGAACCAACAAAAAGTACTTATTAACCATTTTGGTACAAATGAACCACTCATACCAACTCTGTTCATACACTTATTGACTTTCATAATGAGTTGTGTACCTACTAGCTTTCTATAAATGATAACATGGAATATTTACCAACAAACCTCTATCCAACACAGATCAAGTCGACAATATGGGAACACAGGCACAACTAATACCCCAAGTAAATAAAAAACCTGGATGAATCACCATAAGGACCAAACTATCCAATCTACTTCACCCAGGAGGTGAACTTACCACTGTGAATACAACAATAAACCTTTACCTAGTCTAGACATAGGTTTACTCTGAATCAAATGCAACCAATCGCCCGGATTTCCAAATATCAAGCCTTACAAGGTGACCTATAAGAACTAGATGACCCATGACTGAAAGTCATTCCTGTACCCGAACCAATTGAACTGACTACATTGTAGAACTCAAGTCCCAAGATACCTGCAATCACATTTCTTTTGTGAAACTTTGTCCAAAGATACACAGAACACTATTGCACTAGCGAAAATTTCCCCCAGCAGATGACATGAAGGGACTATCCCCAAATATCTAAACACAAACTTTTGACTCCAAATTTCAAAACCATAAGTAAAGTAATTTCTCTCATGGTCCTTCCATAATATCTAAGGTGTCAACAATGACCCTATCTATTTCTCCTCTCCCACACCAAACCAAGTTTACTCAAGCATTAACTTACTAAATCGATAAGGCTCCATCTTTCCTAGATGAGGTCCAAGCAGAGACTTGAAAACGAATGAGGTCTTTAAGCTTCTAAAGAGTTTACCACAAACAACTTAAATACCATACTTTAATAAGATAACCCCGACGGTGAGCGCCAAAAAGTAAGTCCCTCTACTTATCCAACGGGTAATCGAGCATTACTTCTAACCACTTAAATGAAAACTCCACATGATCCCCACAATCTTACTCGCTATCAACGACAATTGAATCTCTAATAGAGCAATCAAAAGGAAACCCACGCAAACCCACGCACAACCTGGAAATTCTAACCTGAACTCTAAATATGGTCAAGATAAAATTAGGAGATATAAGAAGGATCCATAATAACTTACTAAGTACTGAGAGACACATTAGAGATACCCTTTGTCCCAAAAACCAAAATACAATGACGACAATCGAGCCACTTTGTAAAGTACAGAAATATATTGAAGTTGATCTATTTATTAATCAACATGTCATACAAGAGACCCTACTCTAGTAGTTAACTTTCACAACTATTAAGACTAATACATGTCCCCACAACTTACTCTTTATGGAATATAGGAAAGCCATTTGACATCACACTACCACTTGAAATCTGCAATACCTTGAAGAATAAAGACAACTCAATAATTTCCCCCATAATGATATCATATCATAGGATCGGTACACCCTATCTACCACTAAGAAATCACCCATCAAATAGCGATGCAATTAGAAACCAAAGAAAGACTACCTAGTATATCAGAACCAGGTACCTTGTGTACCAATGCATAGAGAAAAGTAGTATTATGGCCAATCAATAATAAGAATCAATCAATGGCACATCGATGCAATATCGAACCCTGAGAGAAACGACCAACACTACTAGTGTTTCACTATTACCACAAAACACAAAACCTACCAAACACAGCAGAAACCTACTGATGCTCAAAACTAATGCCAACCTCAATTGTATTTTATTATAAATAGACTGTATGCTCACCAGGTCTTACTAAGGCATTCCATATAATTAATGTAATAACTCTTCCATTATGAATCAACTATGAATATGGAGGATAATCCTAACTAATAGAGAAAACCTAAAAACAAGTATAATTTTAAAAGGAAACCACACCTTCCACCCAGTAATTAGGCTAACCCATGACCTAATAATGTAAAAAAAATCAAAGTCATGCATGTAACACCCAAAATAGTTATATTTGTCTCTTATGGTGAACTAGAGATATTTGACACTATCTCGGTGACCTGGAAAGTATATAACGCCTTGTATATCATCCAGCTATCCATATATAAAGCAATACTGATGAATCAAGACCTACCGAGATAAAATCAATCAATAAATCATCCCTCATGGTGTGAGCGATCAAACAACCGAAAAGTAATGAATTCCACTCCCTTAATGCTTACCAATCCTGAAACACGTAACCTTTCAGGGAAATCATCCAAAAGCTCATAAACATCAATACTAGGATTCTCATAGTAGACCTCACACAATAACTTCTAAGAATATATCCCATCCATAGTGTCGCGTCTCCCTCTCACTGCGAAGGTCCTCCTTTTTCCCCCTCACATCCCCGCATCTTTCGTTCCCAACACCAAACTCCTAAAATTATCTAACCTGTATAACTTTGAACCATCTCCATACAAAATCCCTAATTTGGTCATAAACATAATTCTAAAAAATACTTGATTAATTAAAACCCAACATATTTACCATAGTTTGTTGACTATAACATAAATAAAACGCTAATAAAATATCACTACACTCAAGAAATCCTATAAGTCGCCCTTCAACTCCTTTTGATCTACAGAGCCATCCATTACAAAGGAATAAGAATGTCTTGGTGAATGTCTATAAATCAATGCAAGCATCAAGATTCAATATCACAATAAAGTATATTATATCCAAAATATCAAGTCTCCCACGCACCACAACCTAATAAAGCATCAACATAGGGTCGTTACATCTGGTCCACTACTAAAGAAACAACTCACGAGGTAGAGACACGAATAGGTACAAGCAGAGAATCATGAAAAGTACAGATACAAAGTATGCAAAAATATAGGAGAGAGTAGATCCTAAATCAATGACATAAAATAAGTAGAGGGTACCTCCGAACCATACCTATAATAGTTGTGTCAGAAGCCTCTACCTTATCATACTGGGTATCAATATCTCTTGGTTGATATACACCTCAACTAGTTCCTCTACCAGCCTACTGAGCACCTCCACCTACTCGTGGGCCTCTTCAATCTCTAACAACATACAATAGTGCCTATGTTGAAGACCATGCATCCTATTGAGAGAAACCTCCTGACCACAACGTGGGATAAACCTCCTTATATGTCTGTATAACCACAAGTATAGCAAGATCTAGGAGTAGTAAACTACCCCGAGGAACTCAATTAATCAGAATAACCACTAAGCTTGAACGACCCTGCTGGAAGCTATAAGAATATTTCCCCAATTTGTATAAATCCCATCCGTTTGAAAAAACCTCAGACACATTTCTAGTCATTAGAGCTGACTGGTGCTGGAGTTGAATACCTTCCTCAAAGAAACCTCTGCCTCCCAACAAGGCACCTAAAAATAATCCAGAAATATAGGGCCTCTTGCCTTGTTGATCCCCACTTGATACAATCCTCTCAAGATCACTCAAGACCCTAAGCAAGGTGTCCTATAATAAATTTGAAGAAACGTATTCCAGTGGAATCCGATCCTCTCTCCCCTCATAGTCAAGCTTAAGGAAGGTTGTCCTAGCACGTCCCATGACTATTCCAACTCATCAGGCTCTCCCCGTCTTATTCTTGACCTTTACCCCTTCCATGGGCAGTTGATACTAGAATAGCCTGACGCTCTCTATTTACAGCAACCCTGAACCTAACCATTTATTAACAGAACATTCAAAACCTCAATACCCACCAAACCAACCTTGCTAGATCAAAATAAAAGAATGAATAGAAATTCTCCTAAAATTTCGTCACCTCTCGAAGATAATTGACAAATGTCGCCAAATCCACAAGACTCTATTAGACTTGGTTTGTAAACAATGGGACCTATGAATCTAGTTTTTTGCTACCAACTTGTCACGATGCAACATTCAATTGTGATGGCACCTATCCACACCATTGTGATAGGTCATCCAAAATCAATAATAATTCAAAACAAACACAAGTGCAGAAAATAATGAAACAATAATGAGTTCAGAAAGTTGAAACCGTAATTATATAATATAACTTCCCAAACCCAATAATCTATTGTATACAAGCCAATAACTTAAAATTTATACAAATATAAAATCTCACAATGTATTCAATAAGAAAGACAAAAAATAAAGATAAATATGAGACATCAGGTGACTGCTAACAGATAAGTAGCTACCTCAGAATATCTTGGATATATGCCCATAATGAGGAGAATAGAAGCTCACGATGACCCTGATATAGTACCTACACAAAAGTACAGATGAACAAGTGTAAGTACATAAAAAGGTACTCAGTAGCGTCCTCGGATGGCCCTAATATAAAGCAGTGACAATAATCCTACAAACCATACACTTGTAATAAGAATCAGCACAAGTCAATAATATCCACAAAGTTCCAGTCTATAAAGAATAATCTAATAGAGGAATCACGAACTCAAGAATCATTAACTCAGTCAAAACTCTAACAAAGTACTATAGATCATCAACAAGTAATCATTTCAAATATCACTCAGATTAGAAAATCATTCATTACAAATGCAATGTAATATGAAAATATCTATGATGCATGTCTATTTTATCTGTACTAACCCGCTGCTAATCAACAAGTCAGTCGGGACCCAAGAGGGCTAGTTAAGTCATGCCTAGTAGAGACCGTGGTACATCCTATCAAATATTCCCCTTGGGGATTAGCTAATCTATGTACCCTAATATATCCCCGGTAGAGACCTCAGGACATCCCATCAATACCTAGTAAAGACCTTATGTTCCAATATCTATGTTACCTCAATATATGTATCCAAAAGAGACTTCAGATTGCTACTTCCTAGATTTATCTCAGCCACAATTCAATTTGTATGAACAATATAAAAAATAGGCACATATAAATGCAAACATGAAAAGTGGCACTCAAATTAATTCACAACAATATCAGCCTATCACAGGTAATCACTAGTAATTTATTTATTTATACCAATTCAGCCTCCACAGGGCTTCACAACACAACTCATTTTGATTTTAATAAGCCATCACAAAGATATAATAATATAATTTTAGACCAGTACATTCAAGATAACTAAAGGCATTATCACGGGATATTATTTAATCACAGTCAAGTTATAACAAGACATCTGAAATTGAATGGCAGTTTATCACAGTAAAATATCATAAGGCATTGAATTGAAGTATCAATTTCAGCCACTCAAGACCTATCAAGGTACCACAATTCACAATCACTTTCTCAATTCATAATATTTCATAGTGGAAGCAATCTATAAAATAATTTCCTTTATTGTAATTTGACTTGCTTCGCACTGATAATCAGGTGTATTCTCTTCATTTGACCCACACGGTTACCCTAAATAATTCCATTACCCTCAATTATAAGAAACTAATTAATAAAATACTTAAACACTTTATAAAAGTATCATAGAACCTCTACTTGCCTCAAAAGTCAAAGAACAATGATCACTCTGTGGCTTTTTATTTCTGCAAGGCCTCCAAATGTGTACGGCCTGGTCACAACATATTACCCATAAGAAAATACAATAATCAATACCCGTAGTGCGATAATTTAAAATATAATCAGAAATTTTACCCCAGACTCATAAGGGTAAAACCAAAATTTCATTTTAACAATGGGTTACCCATTACTTGGAGAGTCTAAATATGAAGTTTCATCAATATCCAATTCAATTTTGTAATCTAAATTCATAAAACTCCATTTTTCATGTCCATGCATAAACCCCAAAATTTGGAAATTGAAGAACAAAGATTCAAGTGTAAAGTCATGATCAAATTAATGAAAATTGATGGAAAAGTGTTTGAAAACACTACCCATTTGATTAGTATTAAAATCTATTTTTATTACTTCTCGAAAATGAGTTTTATATGTTCAATGGTAAAAAATGAGGAAATTAAGATGAGTCTAATGTTTTAAATTTCTTCTCAGGTCATGTTAAACGAGATCGCAGCCTGCCCAACCTAGTCTCATTGCGATTACGGATGACCGATTGTGGTCACAATGAAATAGGTGATACAACTAACCCAGTCCTGTCCTAGACTTTATTCTTCAAGAACGTGGTTCATCAGTCGTGAATGCAAAGCACAAAAATACTCAAAAATTCATGCTTGCATTCCCCAGCCTGCAATCACGATGACCCAAAGCCTTATTCTTCGCGAACGCACTCAAGTGGTCACGAAAGCGAAAAAGAGATTCATGTTGCACTAGAAGCATCAAAACAACAAAAAAAAATATTTTGAATAATTTTTTTAATTGACCCTTGGGATTTGTTAGGAATCGGGAAGGGTAGCAACATCTTATTCTCTTCGCGATAACTAAGCCTATTAGTTTGTATTTATAAAAAACCTAGTCAAGTGGTCCTACTCGAGTGGAGTCATTCATAGGTGCAAGGTACTTTACTTTCCCTCTTTTCTATCTATATCAGATCCTTCATTAATTCTTCATCGATACCTTTTAGCTTTCCTTTAGCTGCTTTTTTTCCCAGACAATAGCCAATCATAGTAGAGAAAATAGAATAGTCTACCTTTGTTTTTCCTTCCCAATTGATTCCCCTTACAATTAAGTTGTAACAAGCAAGGGCACGTTGCGTGGTAGTAGCTAGTTCGAGGCGACTGAGTTGCTTTCATCAAATGATGCATGTGGGATGATCCATTCCCATCCCAAGTGGTGCCCCGATTCGACCTTTTTTTCGAGAAGAGGTCAAGGGGCTAAGTGACTGAGGTAAATATCGTTGCATCGCTTCTGACAACTTTTCTTGCTTTGTAACTACGACTCTTATCCTTCCTATATGGTTTGTAAGTCTTTCTTAGTTTAGATTTCTAAAGAATGCTTATTCCACTCATTTCGAATCCTTGTCAGTCTGATTAATGTGGTGGTCTAGGAGTAGGAGTTTGGAAGCAACATTTGAAAGAAGAGAGTAGGCTTAAGGAGGGCTATTCCATATCAACTTTTATGCTAGCTCAGAAAGGACTGAGCCTAACCTGAAAATTATCTTCCTATAGATAACTTGACTAACCCTTGGGATTGAATATCTCTAGGGGTGCCCTCGTAAAGACTAAAACCTCGTTATGCCAAAAATATTTCTTATTAATATTAAACATCTTAATAGTAGAACTACTTTTGTACTACTAATCAAGGAAACCTTCGAATCCTTTTTTTTAAATAAAGGTCGCTTATTTTAGTTTACATTAAAACCAAAGTAACCAAGCCTAAGTGGCGGACATGGGGACTTGGGTCCTATGCAAACAAATTATATATACAACCATACTGAATTTGACATTTTAGACTCAACAGAATCATTAAAATACGAATCTGAGTTCTCCTTGATCCGATATCAGTTAAGAGCCTATTCAACCAAACTTTAATCAAAACGACCTCGGCATGCTAAGAAATTAGATGGAACCTCTTTCTAGGTCAAAAATCACCTCCTAAAGACAACAGAATCGAATACGAGGATCCTAACCTTGAAAGTTGACCCACATTAAATATTTATCTTAAACATTCAAGTTATCCCGTCTAACCACTCAAACTCAACACGAAGGATCGAAATATGAATTTAAAGATCCTTCTAGACCAAATTTCATATTCTAAAGCTAATGTAACTGATAATTTCCGGTCCAAGGCTTCGAACACCAAATGTTGACTAAAATCAACTATTTCCCAGTTCTATGCCTTGAAATCGAAAATCTTCCAAAATAGCTAATATACGCGTTATGCCCTCAAACTAACCACATAAACAGACTTCATATGACATAATGCAATAACGGAAAAGGAAAAACAAATAATTTGTACTTAAAATGAAAAAATAACTTTGAGGGTCATTACATTTTTTTCTAGAATTAATGTTGGTTATTTTTTTTTAGAATTAATATTGGTTTCATGGATTCTTTTTCTTTTTGAAATTTATTAGCAGATTATTTTCTTTGACTACATGAAAAAAAAATCTTAAAAGATATGATAACGATGAAGATATGAATGGTTTTTCTTTTCGGAATTAATGCTTATAAGATACTCTTTTTCTAGAATTAATATTTTTTTTCTTATTAGTGAATTTTGGCTTTAAGAGTATATTTTAAGTACATCTTTATGATTTAGGCTTATAATTATAAGTAGAAGTTTCCTACATGCGATTTTGCAACGAACAATTATATATTATGAAGTTATAAATCAAGACAATATAATTAATTGCAAAACTTATATTTATTAGACATGTCAACTTTCTAAAGTTTTATAATTCTTGGTGCTTTTTATTCTCAAAATCAATAAAAGTCTTTTTTTATTTTTTATCTTTATGAAAAGTTCAAGTTTCATAACTAATTCTATGACCCTTTTCCTGTGTAATTATTGCAATTTCTTTTTAATTAAAATAATTAAAACTTAGTTGGATATCTATTTTGACATAATCGTTGCTATTGCTTATATTTTTATTCTTTTTGTATATAATTTCATTTATTGATGGAAGAAACACATGCAGAGTATGTACACTAAACTAGTAACGTTAAAAGCATGAAGGTATTTAGAAATATTTATTGAACTTTTTATCCTTTATTGAAAAACTCTGTAATAAATAAGATTATTATTTACTATTTTTTTAAATTATTATTTAGGTATTTAGTAAAAATAAAACTTCACATGACTAAAAAGGAAAAAGAAAAAAAGTAACTAAAAAAGGAAAAAGAAGAACAAAAAGAGTTCATAAATTGTGGTAGGTTTAGTGAAAAAACTGGTGAATTTAGTGGGGAAGAAAAACTCATAATATTTAGGAATCTGGTTATAAGTTTAATTTATGGAAAAGGATAAAAAAAATAATTTATATTTGGATTTTATTTTTAGAGGAAATGATTTTGAATTTTTATAAATTAAGAATCATTTCTTTCAATACAATAGCACCCCCAAGTTATCCTCGAACGATGTCTTGTTTAGGAAAATATTATTCTTTAAATAGTTTTATTATTTATTCTTATATTAGTCATATATAGGTCAATTTACCAAATTAATTTGATGTATATGAGCCTTTTTATAATTTTTATTTTCTATCATTGTTCAGCATTTATTTTTTAACTTCTGCACGTCTCACAACCCAAAAAGTAGGTTGTGATGGCGTCTACATTCCACCAGTAGACAATCCTAAACCTCGGCCCCGAGCGACGAGAAATGGGTCGGTGACCAAACCAACAAACGAAAAGAAATAGATAAGAGATGAAGAAGAGGGAAGAAGTATAGAACAGATAGACAAACAGGGCAACACAATATACATACATAAACAACCCCCAAAATCTGGTGTCGTGGATGTCGAGCATCTATAAAAAAGAGTACCAAAATAACACATTCCAAAGGGGCAAAAAGATACAAAACAAGCTATCCTGAGCTAAAAATAAGGATAGCACAACATCAAAGGGAGAATTGGCTAGCCTGAACATTGAGTTCTCATTGTATCCTGGAAACAAGCTCCAACCTAGCTCGCACGACCATGTCCTCCCAGATAACTCATACCAGGATCTAAACGAAAAAGATACAAAAGTACAGTATGAGTACCAAACACGAGTACCCAGTAGGTACCATAGATCAACTAAAATTCAAAGAATAAATATGGTAAACAGCGAGGATATAAACAGGAGATATCGGTAACACACAGGTACAGGGAAAGAAGGAGTGAAAATAACTACTACAAGTAAGCACCGTGAAGGACCAGTTAATGATAACAAGTCTAATAACAAACAAGTAAAAGGCCATGCGACATATACTTGGAGTCCCACCGCAACAGCAACTAGTATGTAAGTATAGTAAAGCAAGAAAGAAGCCACTACAGGTAAGGAAGTAACACTGGCAGCAAATAAGGTACGGAAAACAGTAAAGAACTCAGGAAGATAGAAAGTAATACCCTACCTAGCATACCATACTTCCAGTGGGACATTAAATAAGATATATAAGAAAACAAAACCTACTTGACACTTTATCCCCCGGAAGGCACAAACAGTCAGCCATGGAACCCAACTTGACTCCCTCGTAAGCCCAAAGGGTACAAACAAGCATAAAAAGATGCAATGTTGAGGAAAAAAATAAGTTTCAGCATGATCCCTCCCTGGGATATTAATGAAACAGGAGGGACCCAGGAGAGACTTCGACGTATACTATTACTACTCAT
>JBDJHY010517483.1:0-17069 GCA_039654485.1 Withania somnifera
AGATATATTAGAGATATATTAAACATATTAAGAATGTGTCCACGATTTCTATATTCTCCATCATCTATTCTCAACGTTTCCGCTAAGGTTCAATTCTTTGATGTTGAGGTATAAAATAATTTTAGTGGAACATTCTATACCAACAAACCATGTAGCAATTATTCAAGATATGAAAACACTTTAATATTTTGTATTATTCACAAATGCTATCTACCTTGTTTTCATAAATTGAATTTCAGTTAATGAAATTAACATTCATATCAACATTACCACAACATTTTGATCTTGATATTATTTTCTATCATATGATTGTAACTAAAAAGAAATGATAATTTGGGCATCGAATTGGGGAAGTCTTAATTGAACGGATAAAAGAGTTCTTTTTTTGGGGGGGAAAACTGTCCTGGCCAAACCGACTTGCGGCCATTTTCCTCGATAGATCTCGAAAAAATATGCAAAATAAATAACATCGAGTAAAATAGAAATTCAAATGCAAAGTTATGACCATTCAATGTTTCACCAATTTACAACTAGTTGTCCTCCTTCCACTCCTTAATTTTTGTTTTCCCTTAGTTTAGATATATGTTATATACTAAATACTAAAAGAACATATTAAGAATATATACTAATGACGTATACGATATGCTAACGATATATATTATATGCTAACGGTATATACTAATTATACCTATAGATATATTCTATACATACTAAAGATATATTCTATATATAATAAATATACTACAGATATATACAAAATATACTACATGTATATATTATATACTAAAAATATATATCTTAATAATTTATTTTTAAAAAAATTTAATCTGTATCAGTCAGGTCTAGTCCATCGGTCCAAAATTCCTGTCAAGACTCGGCTCGAGACCGGACCAGTTGAACTAATCACTGTTCTGATCTGGTTCAACGTGAGTTGGGTTGGGCTATTACATTCTCAGCCTAGTTATCTGAATAACCCGGCTCGTTTGACAGGTTTAATTCTCCTTCTAAGCATCCCTAGAACGTCCTGACGCTTGTCCTGATTTGAAATTTGAGCTCCTAAAACTCAATGCAAATAACCAATTTTCTCTTAGAACATAAATACCACGTCAAAGTGTACTTTATTTTTACTTGACTTCTTCTGATTTGTGTATGAATATATATAGAAATTAGAAGAACATGTTGACTTGAATAGTAGTAAAGCGTTAATTATGAAAGCTTACCCAAAGTCTTTAAGAATTGATAGCTTTTAAAACGGATGTGATAATAAAAAATTTTTCTCTTAATTAATTGCTTCCACCGCTCACTACTAGATAAGTAAGCCACCTAATGAGATAGGTTAATTATAAAATTTGCAAAATCATTCCACTAAGTGCACTAAATGTTGTTACACATGTAACTAGCTAATAAATGAATAATGTTGCCTTATCCCCAACTTGACACGTGAAAATGAGGTAGTATACTACAAATAAATTTTATCTCATATACCTTTATTGACCACTGCATAAATACGTTATAAAATAAATAAAACCTTTTAACTATATCGTAATTATTATAAAATTATTTTTAATAATATCTACCTCTTATAATAATAAATTTTCAATATAATTTTATACGCTATCCCCGGTTGCTGATTGAAAGAGTTTTCTCGTAGGACAACTACTATGAATAAATGGATTGCCTCTATTGAACCCAATCTTACTAAATATCCTAAGAAAAAAAGTCAGCTGCTGCAAGTGTGCTTGAGAATGTGTTCACGCTCTTCTTGTTACAGTAAGTGCTGCAATTGAATCAGCTCTTGATGCAATAGAATAGGAGTTCTTGGTGAAAGCGTAACTGCAGTTGACAAAGCTTATAATTTCTTATAAAATCATAGGATATGATATTTTATTATTTTAAAACGCTATTTCATAAATATGGAAAATATTAGGGAGATACTAAAATATATAATTTATTTTTATTTAACTAACGAAATAATTATTATTTAAAATAAAATGATTTAATCTAACAGTACAACACCGCAATTGAAAGACCTAGGATTCGAACCAAAAGTCCCTCGAGACTAAAGCTCGCATTCCGGAGCTAATGAAACTGCCGAAGTTTGATTCTGATTGCATTTTCAAGAAAATTTATTCTTGAATTACCCAATTTCAAAGTTAAAACTCCAAAATAGGAAAATTGAGATAAACACGAAAGAATGTCAGGGAACCATACTATTGGTCCCAGCAAGCTATAAATGACTTGGGATAGCTCCTGAAAAGCTCTAGACATAGAAATCACGCAATACACAGTAATGACCCAAACGGTCATTTAAAACTACATCCACCACTAAAAAGACTTCCGTTTACGAAAGTCGAGGCATAGGTATTGCCCGAAGGCTCTAATAGGCAAGGCTGTACTGGGCTCGCGTACCTTCACTTGTGTCTCAGGTAGCCTACCCGACTAGGTGACGTGTCCAAGCACTTTACCACTAGTATCCTCATGGACTCCGGCCACCCAATAACTCTAGAACCACAGCCACCACAACACTATCGCTTCCAAAACCTAAACCACCAGAACCAAGACTCTCTTGAGCATGCAAATAAAACAGTATAAGAAAACCACATGGATTCATATAAGAGGGATCAAAGCCTAAAATCTCCAAAGGCACATCAGATGGATAATATCACAACCTGAAGGATCCCAAGGCAATTGCTAACAACCAATGGCACCTCTGATGATAGATACCACTGTCTGCAAAACTAGTTATACCCACGAACTAGAGGTTAAAACTAGGGTGGCTATGTGTACTAGAATAAACCAAGAAAGAAGACCAAATTGATAATTCCTTTAAGTAAAAGCACCTGGACCACCAAGAATTGAGCAGCAAAATGAAATCTACCATCCCAGTAAATCTATTAACAACTCTGGAATAACAATTACAACCTATAACCACCACCATCTCACCACGAGAAGCCCTAAGACCAACCAAGCTGGCATACAACTTGATATAGACCAACCGTTGAAGAAGAGCATCACAACAGGAAAAACCAAGATAACTTATAACTCTATATATAATACCTCAACTAATATAGACTGATTGCCAACCTCACACCACCATTACAACAGAAAACCAATTAAACCAGTCCATATAGAGGATAAATTTCGTGCAGTAATATCAAACTGATTGGAACCACAAGATTACCGTTGAACTCCTAAAAGAAATCATCTGAGGCTCCACACACCCAATACACCACTAAAGCAACACTTCCATCTGCTATAATATCTATACACCCACAAGAATAGAAAATAATCCTTAGAAAATACAGTTGGGAGGCACAAGGGAGGAAAGGGAGAAAGCATAATTTAGGTCCAGCCCAAGGGAAAAGAAACCACCCACTAGATCTGTTACAAGAGTAAAAGGAAAGAATAGAGGGAGAGGGATCATTTCATCTCCCAAGGGATACCTACACTCGCACCCGAGGACCTACCGATAGAATCGAGAGCAGAGCAAGCTATAAGCTACAGTCATAGAATAACTTAAGGTTGGAAAATATCATCATAGAGAAACAAGTTACATGTTTGAAATAATAAGAAGAACATAAAACATGCAAAGCTAAAGAGTACCCATGAGGAACTAACCTCCTGACCTGTATACAAGATAGAACCCAACTAGTGAGTTCATAAATGTCCCTACCACTCTGTCGGGGTACACCGGGAATGTCTTAGGTCACGGTAGTGGTACCAAAGTGTAGAACCAGTGAGAAAGGAGGACAACCAGTCTATTCCTGGAATGCTAATAAAGACGACTAAACAACAGAAAAACTTTGCTCAACTAAGCTACCCAGGACAACTAACCATAGATGCCATCCAGAAAATTTCAAATTTATACCAGGATCTAACACTAAAAAAAATTCCCCTCACTCACGGGGAACCATAAGAAAAGTATTAGCCACTTAGGGAAAAAGCGAGATAAGGGCACATAGGCATTAGGTATGATACATCAAGTCCTGGCTAGGCAAAAAAATGCAACCTATGTACCACATAAACAACAACATAACAAGGAATTACAGGCAACCCATGGTCTAAAAGCAAGTCCCAAGACCAAATGCGCGACCAACTTAAACGAAGATTAAACCATTCAATCTAACATAAATAAGATAACCAGGGAAACAAACTAGAATCACACCTAAGATAACATAATCAAACTAAGTAGGGAATATTTTGGAATTGTATAAAAAATAGAGCTTAAAGATAGCTCACCCCAAATACCTTACACCACATCACAAATTGGAGAATGAGAAACCTCTAGGAGAACCTGTTGACCAACTTGATCAAGACATCCATAAATAGGGCACTCCCAGTCCCAGTAACCCACCCTTCCTTAAGAAAAAATGAACCACTAAAGCTACCACCCACTCTAACTGACTCATATGGTGAGGTTGCAACCATTGTCAATTGAATGGCTCTATGCCGAGGGAACTCTTTAGAATAATATCCCACAACCTTAAACTCAAAATAACCCTAAAGAGCCCTGGCCCTCCTAAAACCTCTATATAAAACACCCTAGACACCACGACCCTACGAACCTAGAGATGTTTCCCTAGCGAGCTGACTGCTTTGACCACCCTAGCCTTTATCAGCCAACTGAGGCAAGGTATGAACTGGCTGACTAGACTAACCCTGTTGCATCCACTTCTAGAGCTGGGTAACTATCTATCATCCCATACACTCACTTACCAGGTATTACTGAAAACATCTTGAGAACTCAAAGACAAAATAGATGAACCTGACATGGAATCTTTCTACTCAACCCAAGATGTTGTGACTAAAGGTACTCGAGAAGGGGACATCCATGGACTCATGCCCGAACTCACCGCACATGAAGCAATCCCTGATGTTCTTATTCCTTTAGCCTATATGCGAAACATCACTAACCCATACTCGATGGTGGACTCCCTGACTACTAACCCCATAGGCCTTGGGGAAGGCCCTTTCTAAGGCTATCAAATATCGAAAAATCTGTCTAAGGGTATGCCCTACTACTGCCAAGTGCTCTGTCTCCAAAAAAAAGGTCAAACCAATCTCTTAAAGAAACTCATCACCCCTTCATATCTCATAGCATAAAATGCAGGGGTATTCAACACCCTTCTATATCAGCTTGGTCATCTTTTCTTAGTTTTTCTAGTATAGATAGCCACCCTAGTTTTAGCCTCTAGTTCATGGGTATAGCTATTCTTGTAGGCAGTAGTAGCTTCCATCAAAGGTATCATTGGTAGATATTGCTTTGGGATCCTTCAGGTTATGATATTGTTGGTATGATGTGCCTTTGGAGTTGTAGGCATTAGTCTCCTCTCTTATGAAGCCTAGTGTTTTAGTTTTTTTAGTTTTATTTGCGTGCTCTAGAGAGTCTTGGTTCTGCTATTTTTGGTTTTGGGCAATGATAGTGCTTTTGTCGTTGTGGTTGTAGAGTTATTGGGTGGTTAGATTCCATGAAGACTCTAATGTCGAAGGTGCTTGGACGAGTCTCCCATTCGAGTATGCTAGTGAGACATGGTGAAGGTGTGTAAGACCAATATTCCCTCACATGTTCAAGACTTAAGGTATTACCTATGCCTCGTCTTTAGTGGAAAAAAGTATTTTTAGTGGTGGATGTTGTAATGATCCTCTCGGGCCATTACTATGTCCTTGCATTGTTTCTGTGTCTAGAGCTTTTTAGTAGTTGTCGTAAGTCATTTATGGCTTATTAGGACCAATAGTATGATTTTCCTGGCAATTTCATTATGTTAGTCTTGGTTTTCTTATTTTAAGTCTTAACTTTAATTTTTGTATTCGAGATTAAATTTCCTTTAAGATACGATTACTATTGAATTTCGAAAGTTTCATTAGCTTCAAAATGCAGACTTTATTCTGAGGGACTTTTGGTTCGAATCGGGGGCTCTCAGTTGTGGTGTTGTACCATTAGATTAATCATTTTATTTCAAATAATAATCACGTCATTACTTAAATAAAAATAACTTATATAATTTTGGTTTCTTCCTAAAATATTATCGATATTTATGGAATAGTCTTTTAAAATAATAAAGTATTATATGCTATTATCTTATAAAATATTATAAGCTATTGATATTTTACCGGGGTTGCATGTATATCTAAAGTTTACTATTATAAGAGGTAGGTTTTATTAGAAATTTTTTTTTTATTAATAATTTATATTTAAACGGTTGTATTTATTTTATAACGCACATATGGAATGCCTGAATAAATGAATAATGTTGTCTTATGCTTCCCCAAATTGACACGTGAAAATGAGGTTGAATACCACAAATAAATTTTATCTCATATACATTTATTAGGCATTGCATAGGTTCGTTATAAAGTAAATACAAACATTTAAATATTTCATAATTAATAGAAAATTATTTCAAATAAAACCTACCTCCTATAATAATAAACTTTCAATATAATTTGACATGTTATCCCCAGTAACATATCAATAGCTTATAACTTTTTATAAAATAATAACGTATGATACTTTGTTATTTCAAAATTTTATTTCATAAATCTCAAAAATATTTTAGGAAGACACTAAAAATATATAATATATTTTTATTTAACCAACAGTATAGTTATTATTTAATATAAAACAATTTAATCTAACGGTATAACACCACAACTAAAAGCCCCGAGAGTCAAACCAAAATTCACCCTAGACTAAACTCCATGTTCCAGAGCTAAAAGAACTCTCGAAATTCAATTCTAATCGCATTTTCAAGGAAATTTATTCTCGAAGTACCCAATTCCAAAGTTAAAATTCCAGAATGGGGAAACCAAGATAAACGCGACAGAACATGGAACCATTGGTCTCAGCATGGCATAAATGACTTGGGACAGCTACTAAAAATCATTAGACACAGTAAAACATACAAGTATACAGTAATGGTTTGAGAGGGTCATTATAACATCCACCACTAAAAAGTCTTTTGTCCACAAAATTCGAGGCATAGTTAATATCTAAAGGCTAGAATAAATGAGGGCATACCGAGATCGTGCACCCTTCACTATGTTTTATGTAGCTTACCCGAATAGGTGATGCGTCCAAGGACCTTCTCCACTAGAGTCCTCATGTACTCGGTCCACCCAATAACTCTACAACCACAGTCACCAAAGAACCATTATTCTAAAACATAACCTAGCAGAATCAAGACTCTTTGAAGCACGAAAATAAAATTGGACAAACAAAACCAATAAGCATCATAAGAGAGGACATTGAAGCCTATATGCTCCAAAGGCACATTAGACCAAAAATATCATAACCTGAAGTATCCTAAAGAAATCTCTAACAACCAATGACACCTTTGATGGAAGCTACCAATGCCTACAAAGCTAGTTATACCCATGAACCAAATTAGTGTGACCAAATTATGACATTAGACCAATGACACTTTCGATGACTAATTCACATCTAGGAGAGATTAGTGTGAATTCTCTATAAAATCATTGTAGTTGATCTTATAGAGTTAGATATGACATACTTTGATGTAATCCTTAGCATGGATTGGCTTTGCTCCTACTATACCATGATTTAATGTAGGAACTGTAGTTGTCTTGTTTCAAATTCTAAACGAACTAGTCCTCGAGTGGAAGGGTAGTACAATTATTCCTAGGGTTGTTTAATTTCTTACCTTTAAGTTAGAAAATTGATCTCGGAAGGATGTATTGAGTATTTAGTTTAGGTTAAGTGCTCTAAGCCTAAGACCCCCATCATTTAGTTAGTTCCTATAGTTTGTTACTTCTTAGATGTCTTTCTTGAGGATCTACCCGTATTCCTTCCATACAGGGAGATAGACTTCTGAATAGACCTCATCCTAAATACTTAGTATATCTCTATTCTGCCATACAGAATGGCTGTAGGTGAGCTTAAAAAGCTTAAGGATCGGTTACTAGACCTTCTAGATAAGAGGTTCATCAGGCTTATTGTGTTTCCCTAGGGTACCCTTATCTTATTCGTGCGTAAAAAGGATGGGCCTCTTAAAATATGCATAGACTATCACCAGTTGAACAATGTTACAATCAAGAACAAATATCCTATCCTTAGGACTAATGATTTGTTCAATCAGCTTTAGGGTGCCAGTTACTTCTCTAAGATTCTCCCTTTTGATTAATATCAGCTTAAGTTTCAAGAGTATGAAATCCCCAAAACATCTTTCAAAATTTGTTATGGCCATTTTGAGTTTGTGGTCATGTCCTTTGGGTTGACTAATGCTCCTCATGAACAAGATGTTCAAGTGGCACTTGGACTTCTTTGTGATTTTCTCTATAAATGACATTCTGGTTTATTATAAAAGTCAGGAAGAGTATGCCAGTCATCTTTGTATTGTCTATCAGACCCTTCTAGACCACCATCTCTATGTAAAATTCTCTAAATGTGAATTTTTGATAAGTTTAGTAGCTTTCCTTGGTCATGTCATCTCCAATAAGGGTATCCAAGTTGATTCTTAAAAAATAAATGTCATCAAGAATTGGCCCACATCTACTTCTCTTGCGTATATTCAGAGTTTCTTATGATTAGATGGGTATTATGATAGATTTGTTGATGGGTTCTCCTTTAGAGTTGTTCCATTGACTAGATTGACTTATAAAAATGTAAGGTTTGAGTGGCTATACCTATACAAGGAAGGTTTTCAGAAGATAAAGAGGAAGTTGACTATAACTCTAGGGTTGACCCTTGCAGAGTGTACAAGGGGTTTCGTTGTTTATTTTGATGCTTTCCAAGTTGTACTTGGGTGTGTTATAATGAATAATGGGATGATTTCTTACACTTCCAAACAACTAAAAGTTCATAAGAAGAATTATTTGACTCATTATCTTGAGTTGACAGCAGTAATGTCCACCTTATAAGATTTGGAGACATTATTTGGTTGGTCTTCATATGGTTGTCTTTATTAATCATACGACTCTACAGTATCTTTTAAGTCAGAAAAATTTTAATATTCGTCAGAGGGTATAGTTAGCGCTTATAACACCTTGTACTTAGACTAGTCTATAAACTATATTTTTGAACCAAAATGAAATTGGAAATTTTTCTTAGGATACCATGAGTGATGATACGACTCTTTGCAGCCCCTCATGAGTCAAACCGTTACACATCTACTAAGATTTTTAATGGAGTCCATAAATATGAAAATTTGATCCCCAGGGTCATAACTCGTACCTAGGACCTACGAGTCGTAGGTCTATCCATCTGTAAATTTCAAGAATAAGATCTTGAGAATAAAATTTTTGGTCCAAGATTTCGTAACTTAGAGACACGAGTCATGTCTCCTACTTACGACTCGTAGGTCAAGTTGTGAATCCCTGTGATATACCTTTTAGTTATATTTTATTAAGGGCAGTCCAGTAATTTTATAAACCTTTTTAGTCCAATATTTTGTCATTTTTTCTTTGAAATAAATTAATATAAATACCCAACTACTCTACAATATTCATTATTAACATAATCATACCAATTAACAACCTTCTTTTAAATTTCTTCTCTCAAGACTCAAGAAAGGGTTAGGGTTCTTCTCAAAATTCAATCCAAGAATCTTCAAGTTCAGGTATGCAAGTTATGAGAAAGGGTTGATCATTATATCATCATTATATGTTCATGAAAGTATGTCTCAGGAATTTCAAAGTTTACTATTTAAGTATGGATTTCATAATGTGCTCTAAAATTTCTAAAGTATATTCAAGTTCGTGGTCGTAAGTCCGTTATGTGGAATTGGAATATATTGCTTATGATTTTTGAAATAATGCCATGGGTTGTATCAGAGTTCATGTATGGTTAGTTGTAAGGTCAGAAGCATGATTCATGAAATATTACCATGTTATCATGAATCATAAATTGATAAATTTTTAGCTTTATAAACTTAAGCCTAGTACAGAGTGAGCATAAGTTGAAGGAATGTTTAGTGGATTAAATTATAGGACTAGTTAGTATAAGCATGATAATAAATTAAGAAGTATGACAAAGAAAGCTTGTAAGTTCATGAGTTTATGGGCCCATTGTGCTATGCAGGCAGAATGAGTAATAGTCGGCATGTGTATGTTTTGGGAGTAATATTAGCGCTTACAGGATACAGGTGACATAAACCTTATCCCATAACCTATGGTCGCCATTCGTAGAAAGTAGAAATAGCCCAAGGAGTGCCTAGTTAAGTTATAATTAGCGAATCCACTCAGAAGTTAGCCAGTGCCCTTTACCCTGGAAGGTTTAGGGAGATCTACCAGTATTGTGAATGTTGGCCTTCGTTTCCCCGTGCACAAAGGATTTTAGTTATTAAACCTCCCAGAGTCGGCTAAAGCTTATTTTGAAGTGTTAAGTGTTAAAATAAGGTTTTTTTAAGTTCATAAATTTCTTGGTTAAAAACTATTGCATTTATATGATTTGATATTGAGTTATTTTATACTTTATGTGAAGCTTTTGACTAATTCTGTAAAGATTTGCATCTTATTTATTACCTGAGTTCAGTTTTGAATATTTAGTTTAATACCACTTATTCAAGCATTTGCATATCCATGAAATATTTCATTGCTTATTATATAGCATGTCTTATTCCTACTCACATATTTCATTGCTTATTATATAGCATGTCTTATACTCTGTGTTGCATATTTTATCCCATGAAGATCCTTCCAGCCATCTGGATGCTTATGGTTGACTGGATTACATTCTCATAGTTGGGAAGATTCTATGAGTCTTCATTGGTTCAGGGACCCAAGAAATGAAGTTTACTTGTTCTTTTGTCTTGAGTAGATCCAAGGCTTTAGTATTATTCTTTATTTTATTATTTAGTCGCTAGCTAGAGATCTTGTTCTAGCAGTCCACCATTTAGCTGATAGAGGCTTTAAGATAGTGGTGTATTATTTTTGACATTGAGTAATTTCGTTATTCATTTATGATATCTATTGACTAAACTGATGCGCATTGCTTATTTTGTAAATATTGATTTTGCTTCCACTAAGTATGAGTGAGTAGATTTATGCATGAACCAAGGGTCCTTTTGAGGCTACTCTATAGCTATGGATGTGGTGCAGCACCTAGGGGGTGACTTCGAAGGGTGAAAACCTTAATTTCAGAGCAATAGGCTCAAGTATCCTAAAATTTCTAAAAGCCATCACTAGGTAAAGCTCTATTCTGGGTATAAACTTTAATATACTTATAATTGAGAGGCTACTGAGCGTTTAGAAAATTATCCCTTTGTTCATGTTCTATTTCTTTCTTTGGAGTTTAACTCTAAAATTTCTATTCTATCTTGTGCTTTATGCATTTCAGATCATGCCTCCATACAAAAATCTAGCTCGCTAGGTCAGAGGTCAAAACAAACAGAATAAGGCTCCTCCAGTACCATAGCTTTAGAAACATGAGATCACCACAATATAATTTATAAATGCCATTCATTGATTGGCTCAAATAGTAGATGCACAGGCTCAGCAACAAGCCTATGTTCCATTGGTACATCTAGCATCTCCTGGTGCTGGGGTAGTTAGAGTGCCAAATTTCCTAAGGATAGGTCCTCCAAAGTTCTATGCTTCCCGGGTTAGATAAGTTCATTTGTCTATCATTATAGACAATCCTACCAAAGAGTTTCATTGATGAGGTTTGTCAGATTTGAAAATGATGAGGGTTTTGGATGTGGATAAGGTTGACTTGGCAACATATCAGTTGAAAGATATTTCTAGGTGTTGGTGTGATTTATAAAATAATAATAGATAGGTAGGAGAAGCTCCACCTTCTTAATATGATTTGAGGAAGCATTATTGGGTATATTTTTTTCCTAAGGAAAAGACGCAGGAGAGAGTTCAGGAGTTTCTGACATTTGAGTAGGGCTCCATGTCCATATCTGAGTAAAGTATGAATTTCACTAAGCTCTCGAGATATGATCCAGAGATGTTTGTATATATGCATAAGAGGATAGATGTATTCATTACTAACCTCTTCCTATATTTGATCAGGTAGAGAGGAAAGCCATGTTGAGTAGTGATATGGACATAGACAGGTTGATGGTCTATTCAGAGTAGATTAAGAAAGATAAGCCTAACTGGGGAGAGAGACAAAAGAGTAAGAAGGCTAAGACTATTTATTTCGAGTTCATCTAGCCTAAGTCTAGTGGTGGGTTCAGCCAGTAGTAGCAACAGAGTTTTGGGGGATCAGACCCTACTTCTTTCATTTCCCCATGAAAAACTTTATAGAACCTCAGAATCAGCAAGGTAGAGTAGTTCAGATAGCTTTTAGGGGTTGTCTAATAGGAGGGCGCACTTATCTAGTGTATGGAAAAAGTGGTAAAAACCACGTGGGACGGTGTCGTATGGGTTAGGATGTGTGTTTTAGATGTGGCCAGGGTGGTCAAAAGCTTCAGGTGTGTCATTATAGGAGTTTCTTTTGATTCTCCAAGCCATGCCACAAGATCTATGATTCCCTATGGCTAGACAAAAAGGTGGAAATGGTAGAACTCAAAAAAATCCATTAGCAGCACAAACAACACTAGCAGCACACCCAACTCAGTAGGGCACTTCTTCTAGTACCAGTGGTGGTCAGTGCTAGAACTAGATGTATGCTTTGGGATCCATAGAGAATCAGGAGCAGTCAATTGATATTGTGACAAGTATGTTTGAGGTTCATGGTATTGTTATTTATGCATTGTTAGACCTTGGAGCTACCCTTTCATTTATATTTCCTTATGTTTCTAGATAGTTTATAGTGTGTCCTGAAATATTAACTAAGTCTTTCTCATTTTCAACACCTGTTAGTGATTCTATAGTAGTTGAGAGAGTCTATTATAGTTTCCTTATGTCTATTCTAGGTATGGTTGTTCCAGCTAATCTTTATGAGTTAGATATGGTAGACTTCGATGTTATTCTTTGAATGGATTAGCTCCATTCATGTGATGTTGTTGTTGAATGTAGGACCAAAATTTTATGTTTCCAAATACTTGATAGGCCTATTATTGAGTAGGAGGGTAGTGTACTTGTTTCTAAGGGTAGATCATTTCCTATTTGAAGGCTCAAAAAAGGATCACTAGGGAGTGTTTCTACCACTTAGTCCGAGTTAAGAATCTAAGTCTGAGTCTCTTAATAGCTATTCAATTCTAGTTGTCAGGGATTTTGTGGATGTGTTCCCTAAAGATTTACCCGGCGTCCTTCCTAACAAAGATATAGACTTTAGTATATACCTAATTTTAGGAATTCAACCTATTTCTATTCTGCCATATTGAATAGAACTAATCGAGCTTAGAGGGTAGAAGGAATAGTTAACATACCTCCTAGATAATAGGTTTATCTATTCCAGTGTGTCTCCCTGGAGTGCTCTGATCTTATTTGTATGAAATAAATATGGTTTCTCTAATTGTATATTGATTATCATCAGTTGAACAAAGTCACAATCAAGAATAAATATTGCATTCCGAGGATTGATGACTTGTTCGATCAGCTTCATGGTACTAAATACTTATTGGAAATTGATCTTCATTTTTCCTATCATCATCTAAAGTTCTGAAATCTAGATATTTTGAACACTTCTTTTAGAACCTGTTAAGGATATTTTGAGATCATGGTCATATATTTTGGTTTGAAAAATATTCCTGCAGCTTTCATGGACCTCATGAACAGGGTGTTCAAGCCATTCTTAGAAGTATTTGTGATTGACTTTATTGATGACCTTATAGTTTACTTCAGAAGTGAGGAAGAGCATGCAAACCATCTTCGAGTTGTTCTCTATAATGTTATAGAATAATAGATTTATGATAAATTCTCTAAGTGTGAGTTTTTTATTCATTCAATTACCTTCCTTGGTCATATTATTTCCAGTAAGGGTATTCGAGTGGATTCTCAGGAAATTGATGTTGTTAACAGTTGGCCTACACCGGACACTCCATCAGCTATTTGTAGTTTTATAGGTCAAGATAGGTACTACCATAGGTTTGTTAAGGATATTTTTCCCCATCTTTGACCGGTTGACGCAGAAGAAGGTAAAGTTTGAATGCTCAGATGTTTATGAGAAGAGTTTCCATGCATTGAAAACAAGGTTGACTTCTGCTTTAGTTTTGAATTTTCCTGACGATTTTGTGGTGTATTATGATGCTTCTCGAGTTGGTTTAAGTTGTGTTTTAATAAGAATAATTAGGCGGTAGTGTATGCTTTGGGACATCTTAAAGTTTAAGAGAAGAATTATCCTACTCGTGATCTTTAACTTGAAGCCATGGTCTTTGCTTTGAATATTTGAAGGCATTACTTGTATGGAGTGCATGTATATGTCTTCATTAATCATCAGAGTCTTTAGTATGCATTTGAGCAGAAAGATCTTAATCATTTTCAGAGGAGGTAGTTAGAGATTTGGAAGGATTATTACATAAGCATTATGTATCATCAAGGCAGGATAATATTATGGCTAAAAGTGAGGGTTAGAGAGAGTTGTCTAGAGAGGTGCATACACATACACACCTTGGGGTGACATTGGTTGGTTCTGAAAATAAAGGTATATTAGTGAAAATGCTTCCGAGCCATCTCTTGTTTTTGAAGTGAAATATAATAAAGATCGTGATCCAGTCCTTGTTCCACTGAACAGTGTGATTCAGAAGCAAAAATTCCATGTTTTCTCCTAAGGGGGACATAGTGTTCTCCGTTATTAGGATTACTATTTTTTTCTAGAAATTGATGGGTTGAGAAAGAGGATCTTGACGATGCTTATAGTTCTAGGTATTTTTCTCATCCTAGGGCTACAAAGATGTAAAGAGATTTGAGAGAGGTGTATTGGTGAAGTGGTATAAATAAGGAAATAGTCGAGTTTCTGGCTAAGTGTCCTAATTGTTGCCAAGTAAGGTAGAGCATCAAAGACCAATAGTGGAGTTGTAGAGTTTTAGTATTCCAGCATGAAGTGGGAAGTGATTAACATGGACTTTGTCACTGGCTTGTCCTTATCCCAGAAGAAAGATTTTGTACGGGTTAAAGAAGTCCGAATAACTAATTCAAATCACTTCTTGCACATTCATTCCAGTTATTCTAGACTAGTATGGAAGGATCTACTTGCAGCAGATTTTTAGGATGCATGGGGTGCCTTTAACTATTGCTTTTGATTGAGGTATGCAATTCACATCATAGTTTTAAAGATATTCTCAGTGGGGTATTAGTACCCAAGTTTATTTGAGTAAAGTATTTTATTCACAGACAGAAGGTCGGGATGAAAAGACCATTCAGATGTTATATGATGTTCTAAGGGTGTGTTCAATAGATTTAAAGTGTTGTTGGGTTGAGCACTTTCCTTTGATAGAGTTTGCATACAACAATAGCTATAACTCTAGTATCCATATGGCTTTATTTGAGGATTTGTATAAGAGAAGATCAAGGTCTCCAATTGGATGGTTTGAGGTAGGTGAGGTAGCTAAGGTAGGACCAGAGCTTGATTATGAGTTGATGCAAAAGGTTCAGATAATCCATGAGTGTTTGAGAGCAGCTCAGAGTAGACAGAAATCTTATGCAGATGTGAGAAGAAGAGATCTAGAGTTTGATGAGGGTGATTAGGTATTTTGAAGGTATCTTTGATGAAGGAAGTTGTGAGGTTTGGTTAGAATGGAAATATAAATCTTTGTTATATCAAGACATATTAAATTGTGAGGAGGGTGTGAAATGTTGCCTATGAGTTAGATCTTCTAGCCGAGTTAGCAGCGATTCATCTTTTTTTTCTCATGTGTATTTGTTTAGAAAGTGCATGAGTGATCCATCCTTGGTAGTGCCAGTTGACATTATCAATATCTGTGACATTTGACCTATGTAGGGTCCTTATTTAGATCCTAGACATATAGTTCACATATTAAGAAACAAATAGATAGCATCATTTAAGGTTCTACGAAAGAACCTGGAGCTACATGGGAGACAAAGGCAGATATGATGAGTAGATACCCACATCTATTTCCTTTTAATTCCACTTCAGTCTGAAGTAATAGCCTTTCTATTTAGATTTTCCCCTGTCCATTTAGGATCATGTAGCACGTATCTCGTAGCATTACATGAGTCCTAATGTGTGTATTTATGCATTATTTTATGAGTTCATCATACTTGAAGTCAGTTGTAGTAATATGCACGTCATTTAGATGAGTTAGTAGTTTTCTCTATTTGATAGCTCACGGTGATGTCTGTGAAGGTTTCTGTAGACACTATGTCAGTTTGGTAGTCTTTCCTCTATACATGAGCTTAATCCTTTATTCCAGGAGGAATAATCTGCGGGAGATATTGTAACCCCCTATACTTAGACCAGTCTATAAACTATGTTTTGAACCAAATGAAACTTGATAATTTTCCTAGGTTACAAGTCATGGTACGACTTGTGGCATCCCCTCATGAGTCATACAGTGACTCTTCTAATGAGATTTTTAATGGAGTCCAGAAACTTGAAAAATTAATCCCTAGGACCACAACTCCTACCTAGGATCTGCGAATCGTAGGTCCATTCGTCTGTACATTTCTAGAATCATGTCCAGAGAATAAAATTTAGAGTCTAAGATGCCAATACTTTGAGTCATGAGTCGGGACTCCAAGATATGACTCATAGGTTAAGTTGTGATACCCTATGATAGACTTGTAGTTATGTTTTATTAAGGGCAGTCCAGTAATTCTCCATGCCTTTTTAGATCAATCCTATGTTGTTTTGTCTTTGAATTAGAATAATATAAATACCTAACAACCTTATTCTATTAAGTATTAACATAATCAGACCAAGCAAGGGGTTTCTTTCAAAGTTCTTCTCTCAAGACTCAAGCAAGGGTTAGGGTTCTTCTCAAAATTCAAGACAAGAATCTTCAAATTCAAGTATGTGGGTTATGATCAAGGGTTCATTCCACAATTTCCTCAATACCTCAAGTATTGTAGATCATTGTATAACATAGAATTCTAGGGTGAATCCCCCAATTTATAATTTGAGAATAATTGTGTACCTTAGCATAATTTTTACCATTATCGTCATTATTATGTGTTCATGATAGTATATCTTGGGAATTTCAAAGTTCAATAATCTAATAATGGATTTCATAGTATGCTTTATAAAATTTTTGTTATAGTCA
>JBDJHY010517698.1:0-17067 GCA_039654485.1 Withania somnifera
TGTTTGTTTCAATTATTTGACTGTAATTCGTTTGAACGCACAATTTAAGATTTTGAAATTAACTATAATCTTTAATATGTATTTACAAAGTTATGTTATTATAAATCTTTTGATTTGAAGCCCGAATATAATATATGTAATTATTAAGGGTAGTACGACGGGAAGTTCAAATCAAATTACTTTTAAGAATATTATTCCTTTATTGGAACAGATTATATTATTTTAAACAAAAAATTAGGTTTATTTTATTAAAAAACGTGTTAGTAGGGTTGGGATTAAGTTAGGTTGCTCTAGGCGCTAGCTGGTAGCAAGCATACAAGGTTTGTTGACTAGACAACATGGGTTGGAAGGAGTTAATACTATGTAATAGGTACAACTCAAGGAGGCCATCCAAATTAATTGAGCAAATCACAAAATTGTGTAAATTAAGTACTATCGTGGTTAGGTATTTCGTTAATTCTTTTATTAGTCCTACACCTCCCCTATGATGCTACACCTGCTATATTTTACAAACTGATTTGAGAATAATATATATATTTCAGGTTCAATTAAATATTAACCCAATGCTAAGATGATAAGTAGAAAAGACTTGAGAGATAGTACTTCTCTTGTTAGTTTTTGCAACAACTTTCTATGCCAAGAAATGTGCAGATTTGACCAGATTTTTTCTGTTTTCTTTCTCTTGACTGAGGAGACAAATAAGAGGATCTCAATTTTGACATAATCATCTAGAATAAGTATATGATAGTAAGCAAATATATGATTTGTTGTATATTCATATACAATATAAATATAAAATATACATTATAATTTTGTTTATGTATTTATATGTAATTTCGAAATAAACATATAGAACGGTTCTTGATTATAAAATATAAATGGCGATCAATGACAATTTCACCAGCATTTTAGTTATTACGTAGAATTTATATGCCTTATAAATTAAGAATTAATAGGCTGGGACATTAGTACATAATTTGTTGTTCTATTTTTGGTTAAGAGTAAAAGAGAGAGAATCCGTCACTTGAAATTGCTTGAGGTAGACAATTGAGTTAATTGACTGAAAAGAGAAGTCATAGGAATGTGAGGTCCTTAGAATTATTTCCAGTTTACGATGATTACAGCTTAAATATCTCTAATAAGTTTGGAAGAAACATGCTGAAAGCTGGTGCTTTTGATTATTATCATTAATACGTAAGGGGAAAAATATTTTGTTTTTCTTAAAAGTTGTCTAGCAGGCATGTCAAACATATTATATAGTTGAATCATCATTTTCATATACGTTGATTCAACTTCCAATTTAAGCTGTGCAGCAAAGTAGTATTAAAACAATTGTTAACAGTAATAACCTTACTGCCATATGTCACAGAAAATTTAAAAACCCTAGAAAAAAAAAAGTTAAATGTGGTCTATGATCTAGAAAATCCCAAAGTAGACCTTCTAAATGTGGTCTGTGGTCTATTGTTTCATAGAATGTATTAGAAAACAATAATTTTGTGTAGTATTGATATATTGGTTTTGTGCAACTTTATAATCAAGGTAATGCAAGTGTTAGTTATATAATTTTATTTAGTATTATGTATAACTATATGAGAGTTTTTATTATATGAACTAATATGGTTAAAAATATAATTACCTCGTAAAATTTATTTTTTGTATTTGTAAACGAATAATTCTTTCAGAACTTATACAATATATAATACTTTTAATACATCAGACTAAATAATGGATGAATAATAATCTCAATATAATTAATGTCAATATAACTAATACAAACATTATTAATTGTCATAGTAATACTTTGCACGCCCGTTAAAATAATAATGATTGACGTAGATATTGTTTTACACCATTTTTGTCAATTGATGCTAAATAGTAGCTCTTGAAAAATGACTTGACTGATGAATGATTAATTTTAAGAATAATACATGTAATTTTTTTTTTTATATATTAAAAGTAAAAAAAATATTTGCGGAATGGTGAATAACTAAAATGTATTGAGGAAGTATTATATACTAAAATATCGTTAAGCTTTTATAATACCAAAAACAGAAAATTTAGAACAGCTTACTGGGCTTCTGCAGTACACAGTCAGCTGTGCGTCCGTGGCTAAACTAAAATGCGTCAATCATGCCCAAAGAGCTCTTTTGTGTAGTAATAAAATGTTTCTATAAATGAAATTTGAAGGGGAAAAAAATCAAAGTACAATAACTTTTTACATGCAACGTTATTTTGAATTTTATAAAAAGTTATTTTTATGACTTAAATCTATTGACCTTTCAATTACATTATATTAATTTTACGAGTTTCTTCTGACTCATGTTATGCAGAACTAGGAAAATTTAGAAGGGACTAACTAAATCGAGTTGTTTTAATTTAATTTCAATTATTTTTAACCAAAAAATAAATACTAGGTATTAACTATTTTGCCTTGGTCTGATAGACTAGTCTAGAGTTTGGAAACGACACAGATAGGATTGCTGGACATCACAATATAAATAATGAAACAATTACAAAGTGCTAATCTCAATAAGGTCTGACCTTGGGCACATTTTAATAAACTAATTCGACCACCTAAAGAGAAACCAATGGACCTGGTTGTTGTGGCCACCTTAACTAAAACATCAGTAATTTAAGTACTACTAGATCGGTATTATATCAAAAAATCTAAAGAAAATTGTATTATATCATTATTCCATAGTAAATCAAATGCTTCGTAGAAACTTCTCATGAGCATATCCTCTAGTATCATATCCTATATCCTTAGACGCTACTACTTCTCTAGAGCATTTAATTAATTTTGTTTTAAAAAGTTTAGACATTTTGCAATGAAAAAAATAGTTTTACTTTTAGATGTCGCATATGTGGAGTAGGTGAGTAGGTGAGTAGGTGAGTAGGTGAGTTACCATCAAGAAGGAAACCTATATAAAATGGTATAAGGTTTTTTCACCCATTCCTAAATATCATTATAAAATTCTACAGGTATCCTCAAAATAAATAAAGCTAAAGTAAAGGCTACCTTTGGATGTTGAGAAGCAATTTTTCTCAATGTGGGGATACAAATTGCTCACCTAATGTTGTTTATGTTTTAACGCCATATCATCACTTAACTTTGTTATCTTCTTTATAGTATGTAACACCCTGAAAGTTACATTAGAATTTGAACCGTTCGATGCACCGGTTTAAGTCCGAATCACATGAGTTTATTTTTTGAGTATGCTAGTCATGTTTGACATGATTCAAGGTCTTAAGGAACCTTTAGTGCATAATTAAGATCAAAGTCTTTCTACTCTGGTAGTTTTTCATATCATTTCAGGTATGGTCAACTTTAAATAATCATATCTTTCAATATATAAAGAGTTATGTGATGTATAATCTATCCACTGAATGGGCTTCGAGTCCAGTTTCCAATTCAACAAACCGCATGTTATTTCGAGGTAGGAGTAAAAAGTTACGCACATTTTACTGAAACATATTAGCCTGAAAAGGACGGGGTGGGAAGGGGCACGACGCACCCTTATAGCGCCACATCAAGGGGTGCGAGGTAGACCTATATAGCCTTGGGGAGGGGTGCCACGCGGCCTTATAGTGTCAGGGAAGGGGGTGCGATGCGACCCTGTGCTTTGGGACAAAACTTTTCACATTTTTGCCTTGAGGGGCATTTTGGTAATTCTTAAATTATTAAATATTAATACTGCATCGTTTTACACTCTACTGAGAATATAAAATATTTAAACAAATCCCTATTTACTGTATTACCCCTATTCTCCCATACTTAATCAATTCACCTCTCATTTATTAACAAACTCTCAGACCAAAAGAAAAACATCAATTAGTTTATCTCTAAAGGCTAAAGGGCTAGGGTTTCAAGACAAATCTCCTTCCCCAAAGTTTCCAAGTACTCCACCTTCAGTTCCAGATATGTGGGCCAATGAGAAAGGGTATCCCTTCACCTTTGTGTTCCAAAACCCCTTACTTTAAAGTTACAGATTTGCAATCGAGATTTGTTAGGTTTATCTAACCCATCTCCCATGTTACTATTTCTCTTGCAAGCATGTTTTCGAATATTTGTTGAGTACTTTTATACGAATTGTGCAAACTAAATTTTCAAATTCATATTCCATAGGTCATAGTTAAGTTCATGATAATTATTGTTAGGAGAGAGTGAAACTTTAGCATATTTTCATAAATTGAAAAAGGATGCATGAATCATGTCTATTATCTATAACTTGTTGAATTTTCAAGAAGTATCATGCACCATACATATCATAATTGCATGTCAGTTGAGTCATAGTCATGTTTATGAAAATTATTATTAAAAGAAGAGAAATTTTATCACTTAATCACAATTAAAGTTGAATGTATGAATCATGTTTGTCACTCATAAATTGTTGAGTTTTCAAGGTGAAATCCATATTGGTGTTAAGTTCAAGATAGTTATGCTTTACTTCAAGTTCATGAGTTAAGTCCGTTTTAAGCTCGAAAGTCACATTTTAATGAACTATGAAAAATCCTAAGTCAAAATTATTAAATTAAAAATAATATTTTATTTTTTACCTAAATTCTAGGCTTGATCATGATTTGATAAAAACTCGAAGGTTGAACAGTTTTTTGCCCAAGAGGCCAGGACATGATTTGCCTACAACGGCTTAGACATGGTATTTGATCAGTTTTTACTAAAAAAAATTGTTTTAAGAGGACAAGTATGAGTAATAATCTATTTTAGGAGTTTTATTAGCATTGAATAGATTAGGCCAAAAGACCCAGTCCAACAACTATGTTGCTAACCATAGGATTGCATGATGGCCTAAAGATATCCTAGTTATAACTTCTAGTTGGATCGGCTTGGTTACATTTGATCAGGTACTGAGCCAGCGGCGGGGCAAGGTATTTTCCTCAGTTGATGGTTTGCTGAATTTCATGTCTGTTCGCATGGTCTTATATGTCAGTTATAGAACCTCCCATATTTGTTCAGCGTTAGTATTTGAAAAATGATTTAAATTTAATATATTTTATATTTTTTATACTAATGAGATCTACAGATGATTTATGAGTCTTTCCCTTATATCTTAAAAATGTGAGGTTCTATATTATAAACTGTCAGTTTGTTTAAGTTTTGTTTGTTGAGATTTATAGTTTGGAGTCTGACTTGTCATTTTCATAGTTAAAAGAATTTTCAATTTTACTCTGCTTATACTTCCATTATTTATGATGTAGGTTGCAGTTTTTTTTTAAATATATGATGGCTTAAATGTAACCACATGTTCAGTACACAATCTGTAGGTATGGTAGTAGTCAGTCAGCTTGCATCAGCATAGTAAAAAAAAGTGAAGTTACTATTAAAAGATATTATTGCATATTATTGCTTCGTGATATTGAGAATCAAAGTCAGAGTTTTCATGCATTGATAGCCAAAACATGGTTTAGGTAGAATACGATTGGGAATATTGATATTGCATGTTCATGTTACCTTTCTGCGTACTTAGTATATTCAATGTACTGATCGCATACTCCGTGTTGCATGATATTTACCATGCAAGTCAAGCCAGCCATCCGAACGTCCGCAGTTGAATCGAATTGCATTCTTCAAAAAGGTAAAAGTTGGTGAGTTCCCACTTGATCCGGGAACCATAGTTGATGTTATTTCCTTCTTTTACTTTATTAGAGATTAGGCACCTGAGTTAGTATTGCATTTAGTTTTTGGCTAGCTAGAGATATTATTCTAGCATTTGAATAATTCATCTTATAGTGGCTTTCAGACGTGAGGTAGTAAATTTGAATTTGGAGCATTCGTATTTTTTACAATATTATGTATTCATTCATGTGACATGACCCATTACATATAATTGTAAATTGCTTCCTCTAAATGTGAGTGTTAGAGTTATGTATGATCCAAGGGTTCATCCAAAGCTACTAAGGCAACTTAATGTCTACGAATGCTCGATCCCACCCAGGGGGTGACTCCGGAATGTGACAAACTTGATATCCGAGCTTTAGGTTCAAGTGTACTAGTTTATCTTAAAGTCGATGTTAGGTAGAGTCTTAGTTAGAGGTATGAACTGCAGCATACTTATAACTAAGAGGCTACTGAGCGTTAGGTAACCGAAAAATCTTTTCTGACTCATGCTTTACACACTTTGAATCCTTTCACCCAGAAGAGAACCAGTTTGCAGAAAAGTCAGCTTGATAGTTCAAACTCTAGGACCAGCCAGATTATTCCCCATAGTCTTTGGTAGTCTTTATGATTCGACGCTTACATCAATTATTGTTTGGTCGTTAGTATGTGTATCAAAGGGAGTAGTAGTAACAGAAAATGAGATTTACTTTGTGGTAGACACTAGAGGTGTGATCGGGATAACATGTTGTGATAGAATAACCTAGAGTTAGAAATGTTAAGTTAGAAGTGTAGAAATCGAAGTGTGATATAGTTGTTGATTAAGGTGCATAGTTGGATGTTATGTGATTATTTGGGGTAGTGGGATGGAATTTCATTGTATGTTAGCTAAGAAGTAATAAGATAACGTTGGTTGCATGATAGTGTGAGAAGGTGAAAAAGTTGATGGTTATGAAGACTTAGGTTATGTTATGGTTGAATATGGTATGGTTGTGCCTAGGCCCGAACCTGTTAGAGTGGATGGTTGAGATTTGACTAAGTTATTGTTGATTCTTACTAGGCTAGTGTTGCATAAGCCTATGATTTAGTAGTTGTAAGCATAAGTGGTGATGAGAAGTTGTATGTTTATATGTTTTGCGTTGAATGATAGACTTGAACTCTAGATGATTATTCTAATGTAAAGTATTGTTGTATAAGGTTGGATATAAAAATTAAATGTGTGATGTGAGTATGCTAGAGCGGATGTTGAATTTTTAGTGTTAGCTTTTAAGGTAAAGAGGTAGTTAAGAAATTTTCCAGAGGAAAGTCCTAGAAAGAATCTAAGTGTAAATAGTTGTAGTCCTTAAAATGAAGTTTATCATTCGGGTGTATAGTGAGTGTCTAGCCTTGTAGAACGGTTGGTGGAACCCTAGTATAGAGAAGAAGTCCACAGATTTAGTAATTTCTGGCTTTAACCTTGGGGGAGGGGAAAGTAAGATGAAAAATGAGTTAAGTCTTATAACCTTAATGGTAAGTAGTCCCAGTGTAGAGTTATGATAAGAAGATGACCAATTCATTCCCTTTTGTACTCTTGATACTTTGGTCAGAGGTGAAAATTTGTGACATGCCCTTATTCATACTCCTTACTAAGGTTTATATTCATGTTCAGTTTCTAAAAGTGATAAGCAATTTCTTCATATAACCCGACACCCCTGCTCATGATATAAAGACCCATTCAGCTTATGATGTCAGTTATAAAGTTTCCAGTATGATTTAAAAATCCACCTATTATAATACTCCATTTATTAAGTCTATATCATGACTTCAGTTTGGAGACCCCATCTTGAGTGTTAGGAACGCAGTAGTGATATATCCCTTTCCAATAAAGATGTTTAGTTTAGACTCCATTTATGAGTTCCAGAATTAGATCTTAATCCATACCTTCTATAGTTTATGGTTATGCTTTGGTATCTATAGTGATTCCATGCTTGATGAGGTAGATGGTAGTGAAAGAAGTTGAATGAAAGCTAAGATGGAAGAAAATGTATGTTCAGTTAGTAGTACGGTTAGGGTGACTGTGGCACCAAAAAAGTTAAGTGTGGTTGTAGTGAATGTACAGAGTTATTGATTTAAGTAATGTTAAGAAGATTCCTTGATAATTTAGTTTTTACTTCAAGGAAGCTACAAACTGAGTATATTTATAATAGAAGGCTTAAATATGGTGTTGATAAGTGTAATATATTCTTGTACGTGGTTTGTGACTTCTTGAGCTGTAGCTTACGGTTGATTGATTGTATGAATAAGAATATATAATATTTTTGTAGATATAAAACACTAAATGGCATGGCTTAGACTAGCATGATCCTATTCTATATAGTTCCTAGTACTTTTGAGTTAAGCTTGAATGAAATAAGAGCATGTGATTAGCCTCATAAGTTCGTAGGTAGCCATACAATTATGATAATTATAGGCCAAAATAATGAGTGGAGTAGTTGAGAAGGAGTATGGTTGAAGGGTAATTGCCAAGTTAGAGATTGTCAGTGGTATTGTTAAGGACAAAGTAGCCTTGTTCCCATTCAACATTTTCCGTATGTATCATGTCAGAAATTTTTAGATTTGAACGAGGCTTATGTCCATTCCCATGCTTTCCCTACCATGTGAGCTTAGATTCGATAGAGGAGATGTTCAAAAAGTATTATTATTACATTCTTACTGGAAAGGCTCCTTATAAGTGCATACTTTTAGAATATGTCAAGTATACTTCCGTTGCATCTTGTGTTTATGCACCCTTCATAACAAGTTATGTAAATCCTTTGTGATTGTACGATTCAGTTGATAAATGTAGCCTAAGGCAAAAAAAAAAGATATGTTGACATTCAGTTCAAGCAGTTTTCCTCAAACCCATATCAGTTTCTTGTACTCCTATATCTTGTTGGTTGACCCATTGTAGTTGTGACAAAGCTCTTGTGAAGTACCCTGCTTTATCTTATTTTCCATGAGCCTCAGAATGCACATTCGTGTTAGAAAATTTAAGTTCAATTTCAGGTAATAGCCTCTACATCAAACCTTACATCCTTATCAATTGCATATGACATAATATGAGTCCCACAAAGTGCATTCATGTTATACTTGCATGGATTATGCTAGTCCTTGTGAGTACATAGCTTGTTAATAAGTACTGCATGTCGTTCCAAAGGCCAGTGAGTCAGTTCTTGTAGTAAACTTCGGCAATGTCAACTTTAATCCTGCATTTTAGGATGAATGGTCCAAGGGAGAGATAATGTAATACTCTGAAAGTTACGCTAAAATTTGGACATTTCAACACACATGCTTAAGTCCCAATCCTACGAGTTCCCACTTGTTCCTAGGTGATAAATCATTTCTAAAATATGGTAGTGATGTTTGACATGATTCAAGGTCTTAAGGAACTCTTAGTGAAAAGTTAAGATCAAAGTCTTTCTACCGTTGTAGTTTTTCATATCATTTCAAGTATGAATCAACTTCTATCGATCAAATATTTGTTGTATTTACATAGTTCAACATTTATATATATGTGAAAATTCTATTTACATTGATATACCATTTTTAAAATAGAAATAAGAAGATGAATACTTCATATTGTGATCAATCTTTCCTGTTAAATTTGACTATTGATAATCAAATGTCAATATTTTATAAAAATAACATGTTTACAGAGGATAAGGAATTGAAAAACAGAAGCTTGAAGATGCAGAACATTGAGGAAAGTGTCATTAGACAGTTATTCAGAGTAAGCAGGTTAAAAACATATAAGAAGAGTAAGTAAGTTCAAAACTGTATTGGATGCCTAAAATCAATGCAAAGTGATGTTTATATCAAGGATTACGAAGGTATTCAAGAGAAAATTCTCAGGTTAACTGCATTTAAACTAGCAGATTGTGCTTCCTCATATCATGAAATATGATAATCTACTATCATGGAAGCAACAAATACGGTTAATCAAGCATGTGCTTTCAACATGTATTAGGCCTAAAAAAGAAAAATCAATACAACAGAAGTACTTACCAGTTAGCACACTCGATGCTTGACGAATCGATGTCAGTCACATCAGAGAGCAAAAATTGTAAAAAAGATAAAATAAAATAATAAGAAATTGCAAGCAAAAGATGAATACACCAAATATGAAAATCTAAAGAGCAACAAGTAACATGTAGCAAAGCAGAAAAACTAATCTATAGGCGTGCACTAATGTAGATCAAAGAAATACAACAAACAAATTGACAGAAGATAAAATTTGAAGCAAATTTCTTTTTCAGCAAAAAGTTTAATTCTTTCCTCTTACATTCGGTAAATCCTAAAAAATAAAGCTCATCACCCTAAATAATGATGTAATAAATATTTTAATATTATAAATATGTCATAATATATTTAATATTATAAATATAAAGTCAATGTTTAAAAATTAACAACATAACTCTATGAAAGAGTTGAATATTTGGAAGATGAAATTTTGATATTGTCCCACATTGACAAAAGAAGAATTCTCTAATGTAATTTTCCTCTATTTAAGTTGAATATTTGGAAGATGGAATTTGGATATTGTCCCACATTGACAAAACAAGAATTCTTTAGTGTAATTTTGTCTATTTAAGTTGAATATTTGGAAGATGAAATTTAGATAATTGTTTCATTGTCCCACATCAACAATAGATGAATTTTCTAATGAAACTTTCCTCTATTTAAGTTGAATATTTGAAACAAAATGAAGTAACCCCGGTTTTAATAATTTTCCGGTGAATTTCTCGTTTTTTAGTAAAAAACAAATTACAAAAAACCCGGTTTTGGGCCTGGTTTTTCCCGGTTGAACCCGGTTTTTCTCGGGTTTGACCGAGTTTGACCGGGTCATAAACCAAGGGGTTTTTTTCCTGGATCGGACCGGACTGACGCCCGTTTCTCGGGCGAACCGGTCGGACCGGCCGGTCCGGTCCGAGTTTGAAAACATGGTGTGTATCTAATGTATATGTAGAGTATCAATATTCTATATTTTATGTAATAGTGTACATATATATACATACATATATGTATAAGAAAATGACATAGATTCTACCATAAACTATATCCAAATAGTCATTTGCATACTTAAATTATTTTGACAATCTATTACACACCTATACTATATAAAAGTGAATTAATTCACTCTAAAGTACATGCAATCAGTCATACAATGAAGAGTGTATTATACTTGTGCCATGTCATCGACATGTGATTGTCACATCAGATGTTGTATTGTATTTTTAATTTTTTTCTACCATGTCACCTAATTGCTTCTTCTTTACCAAAACCACTATAAAACTATATTATTGTCACCGTGCCATTCCCAAATTCATATACTTCACCACAAACATCCATATCATATTTACAATAAAAAATAAACACAAAATCAGTGATAAAAAAATTAACACAAAATTAGTTGTACTTTTTGATTGGCAATATTTCTAAAAATCAACAAAAAATTTTACAAATTTATTTTTCACCACCATCAACTTTGCCATCCACCAACAAAGCTGTCATCACCACAAACTTATTCTAATCCCTTTCTATTATTCATCTTCAACCACTCTTCACTCTTTCTTCGTAATTTTTTCGGCGATGTGATAATGGTGGCAGTTGCGCCCTAAATAGGGGTTTTCACTGGAAACTAGAGGGTTTTATGGAGTATGGTTAGTGATTCCTTATGAGTACTGGTTGGTGTCGGTGTTGTTGTTTTAGTCGGTTGGGATTTTTTGAGTTACTGTTTAACGGTCGTTTGGTGGATCTCTCTTGATTTTGGTGGTTGTTCAGTGAAGATGAGGCGAGTTTGGATGATGCTTAGTTGACGATGAAGGAGGAATAATAGAAGATAGTGGTTGATTTGGTGGTTTCGTTGGTCTAGAGGAAGCTAGGACGACAGGGGGGTTTAGGTTTTTCGATATGGATTCTTCAGAGGTGATGGTGATTTTAACTGGAGAAGATTTACAGGTGTTTTGATGCCAACATTTTACATGTCACCACTAGCAAATTCTTCGTTAAATTAAGTTGGTTTTTTGAGTTGGCAAAGTTAGAGAATCAATGTAATGACCCTCAAGGTATTTTTTTTTTGATTTTTTACTTATATTATCATTTTGTCCAGTCCCGTAGTTGCATTACGATAAATTAAGTTTGGTTTCATGGCGGGTTCAAGATAAAAAATGGAATTTGAGCAAGTTTTGAAGAAATTCCAGTTTTTGAGCTTTAAAGCATGAAATGTGAAACTCTAAGGGTCATTTGGAGTTTGGAGCCTCGAAATGGAAATTCGTCAGTTCTATCAGCTCTGTAATGTTGACTTTGATCTAATAGGACCTTCATTTTCTGTTTTATCCCATTCGTTGTGATTTTACGTTATTTGACAAGATAAAATTGAAATTTAATAGGAATGGTTGAGTTTGGTTAGCATTCAAACTTTGAGTGCCTTGATTGAAAATTCAATTATTCTATTGGGTTGGGGAGATGGTTTTTGATCTAAAATGAATTCATTTTTATTTTTCGTGAGCCCCGGGGGCATTTTGGTTTATTTGATGATTTGTGTTAAAAATGGACCCTTAGAGAGTACCGGATCAAGAAGAACTCATACTCGTATTTTGATGATTTCGTTGATCCAAAACGTTGAAATTGGTATGATTGCATATATGGTTTTTTGGCACGGGGTTCTAAATGAATCCCGAGGGTCCATTCGAAGTTGTATTTTGTTACCTTAAACTGTTGTTGCTGTCACTGTTGACCCCAACACTTCCTCGTGACTGCGGCCCCCCCAGTTCCTGACCACCGCATTCGTGGGATACTATCGTCTTCCTATTGGATCTCTCTTCCTATTAAATCATGTCGCGATAGGGCACCGCAATGCACCTGCGCAGTAAACTTCTTAATACCCAAAATTTTGCTCATTTTCATGAAAATCCCCTGACTCTAAAATTTCATTTTGGCAAAGTTTGATCAAGAAACTCGAAGATAACTATTGATTTGTGCATGGTTGAAGGAATTTCAAAAAGGAAAAGCTCCCGAGTGATTTGATTCTTCATAGTCTAAGATAAGTTCAGGTTCCTTGGTCTCTTTATAAAGTATTAGCGATTGATTTCTCGGTTGTGTGTAGTTGGGAAGATGATTATATTGGAGTTGTTGAGATTAAGTATGCCGTGTCTACAATAAGAAATTAATTGATCATGTGATTTCATGATTCATGAATTTGATTCCTCTCTTGAATAGTTGAGATACCTTGATTTAGTTTGAGCATGTTAGGTCTAAAATGAAAAAGTTTGTGATTATGTGACTTCTTGGGAATATTATTGACTCATATACTTGAATTAAAATATAAGTTGCTTTGATTTGACTAATGTGAATGAAAATAGTATCTTGATGTAGGAATTGGGGCTTAAGTATGTACTTGTTGTTGACATTGCCCGTGATGACTTGTTAATACCTTTATAATCAAAATTGCATGTCCGTTGAGGCTAGTTTGAGATAAAAATGATATTCTTGATAGTGATTGCCTATGAAAGTCTTATATTGTTGATTTTATTCTTGAAAGTAATCATGATTTCACTTGGTTATTTGGTATTATCTTTACTTATTTAGTCTTGTATGGTGCGGTTGTTTCTCATAATGTGTGTAGGTTAAGATAAATCCAATTGAAGAGTAAAAGTAACCAAAAGAGGAGAAAAATACATGTGTATAAGGCTAGAGATGTGCGTGGGAAAAGGGCAGAGGGTAGTAGCATACTGGAACAAAGGCTATTTTCGAAATTTACCAAGTAAAAACCTCATGCTATATAAGTCAACTCTCATTCCCAAGTAGGGCATCAAACTTTTGGGACAAGAAAGAGTGAAACAAAGAGGAGGAGAGGAGAAACAATGCAAATCTACTCAAGGTCCAGAATGAAAGTTGGGACTAAGCTTTTGGTTGTAATATTTTTTTGCTTAGTATTTATCTTTGAAAACTTCTTCTTCTTTATGGAGTGAATTTCTCTTAGGGATTTGGGTATGAACTTATAGGTTATCATTGAATAATTGTTGAATTCTTGTTTAATTATCCAACTTTTCCAGTGTTCAAATTGGCTATGAATTTTTGTTATATAACTTTCTATTTAAAAGAAGGATTGTTGTATGATTTAGTCACATATTTAGGCTGAACTTTCTTGCTTATTCTTTTAAAGTAGTCGCATGAACTTGTTGCTTAAGTATTAAAATAGTTCAAGAAAATAGTTGAAAAATATTTTTCTTGGTTTGCCTTCTGGCAAGGTGCAGGGCTACTTTCATAATCATCATACTGTTGTGTTCTAGAAGAGTTGTTATTCCAAAGTAAACTTTATTCTTTTAGAGCTTGATAAGTAAAGATTGAATACGGAAGAATTAATTATACTTCAGGAGTGAAGGATGAATGAGGATATTTATTTTAGTTAGTGATAGCATACAAGTGAAACCGAGGTGTCCCTATTTATCCTATTGAAAATCAACTTCAACAAATCAAATTACACTATTTCTTTTAGTCTAATTTTATTTGTTGTTTTAACCACATCAATAATCAAAGTTTGAGTACCTGAATAATAATTTGCCGGAGTATATCGAATTACTACTCAAATCAATCCCTATAGAGATGACTTTTATCTATACTGTCTTTAATTAGCGAAGTGCTTAGTTTATATTGTGTTTAGCACTCGTCAAATTTTGGCACCGTTGCCAGAGATTGACAATAAGTAGTTTTAATAAAATTTGTGTATTAATTCAGGTAAGTTTTTATTTTATTTTTATTTTAAATTTAACAATTCAAGTTCCATACTATTACAGGAAACAAGTATTAAATTTTAACCTTGGTGTATGACACGATCCTCCTCAAAGGAGATCATTCAGTACGACCGAGTGTTAGAAAGGTCTTTACGTTTGCTTGAGAAGGAACCCACCAAAAGGTTCTCATAGAAATCTCACAGTCAGAATACAATGGTTGATAATGAGAGAAATATTGCACCAGATGACAATCCTAATCGTCAACGTCTACCCCCTCCTCTTGAGGTAGAAGATCAGTCGGAAGAGAATAATGGTAGAGTTGGTAGATTGCTGGGATATTATGCAAGATCTAACTATAATGGGATGAAATCAAGTGTAAGGTGTCCCCTATAGCAATAACTTTCTCTGAGATTAAGCATAGTGTACTTCAAGCCATCTAGAATAATTGTGTTTTCAGAGGAAAGCAGAATGAAGATCCGAACACTCACTTTATAGATTTTGATGTAATCAGGAATACCTTCCCTTATGGGGCATCAGATGACGCTATTTACTTGAGGATATACTCTTTCTCTTTAAAGAATGATGACAAGATATGGTTGAGGAGCTTACCACCGGGATCGATTAGAACTTAGGAGGATATAACTTCAAAATTAATGGATAAGTATTTATCTCCAGCTAAAATAAAAAATATACGAAAAAAAATCAGCAATTTTGCACAGCTAGATGTTGAAACTGTGTTTGAAGCATAGGAAAGATTCAGGGAACTGTTGAGAAGATACCCGCATAAGTGGATTGAAGCATGGATACAACTGATAAATTTTTAGAAATGATTGAACCATGGATACAACTGATAAATTTTTGGAAAGGATTGACACCATCTTGTAAAAGAATTTGAACAATGTAATTGGTGGACCTACAATGAAGAAAAGAACTAATCAGGCAATCTAAATTCTGCGTGAGTTGGCAAAGGATACGAACCAATGGGTTGTATACAATTCGTATAGGAAGAAGGCTGCTGGAATTCACCAAGTTGATACTTATACTGCACTTTAGGCTCAGATCACATCTATTGCAAAGGATGTAAAACAGTTGACAGTTGCTCAAGCTCAAATGGTGCAACCAACAATTTGTGATTTTTGTGGATGTGGACATCTTACTCATGAATGTCAACAAGGTCTAATTGCAAAAGAAGATTTGAATGTAGTAGGCAATTTTAAAAGAGAATATTATCAGTGTAGCAACAATTTCAACACTATTGGACAGAAGCACCCGAATTTTGTTGGAACTCTTCAAATAGTAGTTTGAATGCATGGTAAAACAATCCTAAAGGAAAGCATAACAGGGTTATCATAATCAACTACGGCAAGGGCAACATGGAAATCAATCAAGTCTGGAAGACATGATGTATACATTTATCACCAAAGTAGATGAAAGGTTTGAAAGTCAAGGTGTCTCGATTCAAAATTTGGAGAAGCGAGTTGGATAGATAGCTAGTCATATTTCTAAGAGAGCTCCAGGAATGCTACCTAGTGACACTGAGAGAAATCCAAAGGAATTAAGGGCTATAACTTTGCAAAACGGGAAGGAGTTGAAGGAAATGTGCAATAGCAAGAATAAGAAAAAATTGAAAAATAATGAGAAACCTCTGGAAGGTCAACAAATGGAGAATAAACCCATCGATGTGAAGGATGGAATAGAGATAGTGAACTATGAAAATGTTGTCAAGCATATGCCAACTTTAACTTTTCCTCAGAAATTAGAAAGGGAAAAGCCGGACAAATGCTTTGGTAAATTCCTAGAGATGCTAAAGCAGTTAATGTCTACATGTCACTACAGAGGTAATTACTCAGATGCCTGCATATGCTAAGGTCTTGAATGAAGTCTTATCCAGCAAGAGAAAATTGGAGGATACATCGTAGTAAAGTTCAATGTCCATCGCAGTGCCATTTTTCATAGTAAACTCCCTCTGAAGTGTGTTGATCTTGGTAGTTTCTCTATTCCATGTTCAATTGCTAGTGTTCGACTTGAGAAATCTTTTTGTGACTCGGGCTTATATAGATTTCATACCATTGTCCATTTTTAAGAAGTTAGAAGGGGATTTTGGGATAACCAATGCCATTCCAATATCTTTGCAGCTTGCATACCAATCCACCATTATTCTTGAAGGCATTGTGGAAGATGTGCTCGTTCAAGTTAACAAGTTTGTGTTTTTCGGTTGATTTTATTATGATTGATATGGAAGAGAACAATGAGGTTCCACTCATTCTTGGGAGAGCATTCCTGGATACTGGTAGAGAAATCTTAGATGTATATGAAGGGAACCTGATGCTCAGAGTAGGTGATGAGTAAATGGTGTTCAATATGAAGAAGATAGATGTTTTGAGCGTACACACTGAAAATTAGGGCAAAAAAAGCATGTCGTGGCTACATGCACTTGGTAGGGCTTGTTACATGGACTGTGCCACCATTTTCGACTCTAATTAAAGGGCCCGGGGAAGTATTCTTTCACTCTTATGTTTTTTATGACATGCGGACATGCCATGACTTAAGTGTAGGGGTGAAAGAGTTGTGCGTACATATATTTGCTATGTTTTTTCTTTAGTTTGTTACTGTAGTAGATATAGTAATTTTTATTTTTTATAAAGAGAGAGAGGGAGAAAGAACAAAAGGATTTTTTTTATTTTCTAGCTTAGCTTATTTCTT
>JBDJHY010517906.1:0-17064 GCA_039654485.1 Withania somnifera
GTTTTCATGAATCGTTCACTTGAGCCAAAGTATTATATGTTCTCAGACACCTTTGTGAATCTTAGTGTTGATGATACCTTTAAAGAGAAGTATGTCTTAGAATTTCTGGGTAGTATTGTCATTCGAGAAAAAAGAGTTATTTGGGATGTGACGAGCTAAAACCTTATGTAGTAGAATAGAATGATCCTAGATACAGGAATATGAAATCATAAGTATTGAGATAAAAAATAATCATAGTTATTGATTGAGGTACATAGCTAGAGTCATGTGTTTATTAAGTGAGAAATGGGATAATATGTCCCTAAGTGTTGAATAAGATGTAATAAGTTTGGTGTAGATTACATGGTGATAAATAGAGGAGTTATTGGTTAATAATACTTGGTTTATGTTTGGATCGAGGAAAAAGTTTATAATGACAAGTTATTTAGTTAGGAAGATCAATTATAAGATGTGAGAAAGAGATAAAGTAGTCAGTAATTGATAAATTTAGTCTATGCATTATGGTTTTGATGAGAGGACCCTATAGTATCCTTAAGGTTATAAATTTACCTTAGCCAGAGGCATTATAAGGAATAGATTAAGTATAGTAAGGTGGTGAAAATAAAAGGTGTGTAGGCTATGACCAGATAGAGTGTATGATTGAAATTGGTTGTTTTGTTATTAACTCTTAAAGGAGTAGTGTTATCTTGATTCTTGACCTAGTAGTTGTAAGGCTAAGTAGTAATAAAAAGTTATCTTTTATGACCTAGTAGTTGTAAGCCTGAGTAGTAAGAAAAGTTATGTTCTACCCATGTTTAATACATAATACTAAGCTTGAAGTCTAGATGATCACTATAGTGAGAGGAATGGAAGTATGATGGTGAAAAGTGATAAGGTTAGTTTTAAAATTTGACCTAGTTGGATTGATATGGCATGTGTAAAAAATTAAGTTAATGACTTATGTCAAGAGTGAATGTGTAAGTGAATATATGAGCTCTAGATAAATAAGTGAATGAAGTATAATTCATTTGATAGATTATAAAGAACCTTAAGTATTAGATGGATGGATACGTACCCAAAGAGTCATTTTATTGCATGAGATTATAGTTAATATTAGTAAGTTTTGAAAGGCGGATAAAAGCTAAGAACATCCCATTATGTTATCCCTAAAAACTAAGTTAAAGGGGTTACAGATAATGTAGATGATGTGAGTCTCTTGATGTAAGTTTTGACCCTTTTGAAGTGGGTGGATAGAGAATTGGATGTATGATATTAGTAGGCTAGAGAGAGTGTTTACCTTATATTGATCCCTTAGATACAAAGATAAAGTTAAGGGTTATCTCATAAGGAAGTCTTATCAATAATTTATGTATCCATAGGTGTAGTATTTAAAGGGAAAGTTTATCATTCATGTGTATATGCTTTTCTGACCCTATAGAGTTGGTTGAATGTACCCCAGCTTATAGAAGAAGTCCTCAGACCTAGAATATCAACTTTGAGTTAAAGGAGAGATGTTAAAGTAAACAACCCAATTGAATCTTATAACTCAAACATTATATAGATCCAGTACAAACTTGTGATCAAATAGTAACCCATTCTTATTCTATTGTACTCCTTGTACTTTAGTCAAAGATGATACTCTTTTTGTATTTTACGTATTTATGCCATGCATATTCCTAAGGTTTAGGCACTCTATGAAAATTCATGCCATGTCCAATTCCATGGTTCATGTACCTTATGCAAACTTATATCCTTGATCAGTACCTAAATGAGGAGCAATCTCTTTAAATAGATCATGACCCAGATACTCAAATAGCTTATATCCCAAATATTCGTCTTACCTTATGTTTTAACTATACCATCTATTTCATAACTCTAATTTTAATATCTCAACTCGATGTCAAGGTTGCGATAAGAATCAATATAGATTGAACAATATTCCTTTAGGTAACGATACTCAATTTAGAATCCATATTATGATTTTGAATTAGACCTCTATCTGTAGCTTTTACAGTTAATGCTCATACTCCATTTCCTTAGTGATTCCTTTTATAATATGGTAGATATTAGTAAAAAAAGCTAGGAAAAAGCTAATATAGGAAACAATAGATACTCTATTAGTATTGAATTTGATGTGCTATAAGGTCTAGATAAGTGTAATGAGTAGATGAAATTTATACGTTGTGTCTCTTTGTGAATACACGAAATTTTTGATTGTAGTGATGATTAAGAAGATCTCTAGATAATTTTAGCTTTATGGAAAACATTAAGAGGATATAGTAATAATCTTGAGTGTTGTATTGGTAAATGTTTGGACAGTTGCATTATATGGCTAGTGACTCCTTGATTGGAGATTGAGGTTGGTTGATCTTAGGTATAAGAAGAAGTATGGCGATATAGACTATAGAACCTCGTGGCTTAGAAAACATTATCACATGACATATATCACCTTGTACCTCCAAGTTAGGGTTTAACATGGGAACCAATGCAATTAGGCTTAAACTTTAGTAGTTATATATGCCCATGTGAGAGTTATAGGATACAAATGATGAAGCATAATTTGTGAAAGAGGGAGAAATATTGAGAATTGTTGCTACATTTAAATGTTATTAGCCATATATAATAGCTTAAGAAAAAGTTAGTCTTATTCTTACTCATGCCTAACAAACTCATGTTTCATGTCTTGTGGATCCATCTTGAATAAAACTTATGTCCAAGGCTAATTTCATGTCCTGAAATAAGTTAGTCATGTCTATGAAAGTTTCTTGCACTCATAACTCTTGTTTTTGCATTCCTTGGTAGTTGGTTTTCAAACCCTTAACTGTAGTAAGTTCACCCATACCAAGGAGTATAGTTCTAGGAAACAAAAGGTAATTAGTTTAGCTTAGATCATACATGTTCCTTGTAGTTAGGACCATTCTTCGAGGATGAATGATCCCAAAGGAGAGATATTAACACTCTATTATTTTGGGCTAGAATTTGAACCCCCAAACCTAATGAGTTTGTACTTGAACCTAAGTGGTAAATTAATTTATTAAGTGTGGAAATAGTGTTAGATGAGAATTAAGGTTCTTTTCTAGCACAAAGTTTGATTTGAAGTTTCTATATCGACTTAGTTTTTAATATAGGTTCATATAGGGGTCAAACTCAACTGAGAACATCTCCAAAAATATGAGGAGTTATGTGACATAAAACCAATAAAATTAAAGATCGATGTGTCTACTTTCAAACTAGTCAAGCCACTCATTAATCTAAGATTGAAATAAAAGATTGCATGTATTTTACTAAGGCATATTCCCACCTGCAAATAGGTACGATGGGGTCCATGAGGCACCTTCAAAAATCCATGATGTAGACCATGGGGTGCCCTAAATCACAGAGCCTTACTCATCTTGAAATACCCTTACTGACAATTTACCAAAAGACATCGATTAATTCCTCTCTTATATCCTCAAAACTATCTGAGGATTTTTACAAGTCAATAAAGGGTAAACCCAAAGTTCTTATTCAATTCCTCCAGGTACCTTCACTATAGGGTACACAAGCTATTTAGTGTAAGAATTCTATTATTTCCCCACACCTCATGGTTCAAAAGATAATTTTTAGTTGAAATCAATCCTCGGGTTTCAAGCAAGATTCTTTTAAATTCCTCATCCAAGTTCATCACTCCTTCTTAGGTATGTGTATTTTCAATGAGAGTTTACTTTTTCTTTCATTCCCTAGTTTCATAAAAATAATTCTTAATTTAGTAATTTTCATGTTTTTAATTAGAGGTTTTACCCAAGATTATGATGATTTTGAAGTTGTGTTTCAACATACAAAATTGATGATCCTTGTCCTGAGTTTCAAGAAAAGATGTCTAAATTGAGTATTTTCATGGTTTTCAAGTTTAGGGTTGATACCCAAGTTTATGCAAAGTATTAAATTCTAAGTTATTATGCAAAATTCACGACTCTTGATCTTAGTATATTTATCTAGGCATGATTTTTATGATATTATCTCAAGTTTGATATTAAATCAAGGTTTAAAGATATTTAATTTTATGATCCCAAGAAAGCATTGAAATTAGTATGATCAAGCTCAGTTAACCCAAGAAAAAATAAAATAAAATTCATGATTTATTTTCATATAGAAATAGTTGAAGTTATTTGAGCAAGTAAGTTTATGATTAAATATGGAAGAGACTATCAATGATCATGAAAAATTCCAAGTATAGTGAGTATAAGTATTTGGGAGGATTATTTAGTACAAGTATGGGTATGAGTCAAAGGTCACGTACCTCGAAACTACGTGCTACTATAGAATAGTGACTTTACCCTCAGCCCAAGAAAGGGCTCAAGTTTAGTGGATCCACCTAAGCTTAGTTCTATACCTTGGAAAGTATAGGAATGCTCTCCTCAACATTGGAAAAATGTTCGATTCCATGTTAGCTCGCATGGTTTATGTCGGTTAAGAGAAACTGCCATATTTATTCCTCTGCATTAGTTTTATGTTATGTATTATGATTTCACAAGATTTTCCATTATAAGTTTTTCTGAAATTTCAAGCAGTCGTGAATTCGCAAATTCAAGACTTAAATAGTTTTTCACAGTATCATCGTAATATTTAGAGTGAGTTTCAATATAGGTTTCACTTATTTAAGATATTTACGATGTCACATCCTCATAATTTAGTTATGTTTTACCCTATAGTTTCAGAAATCATTTATACTTTTAATTTCAACTCATGCGTTCAAAAATGTTTTATCCTTAGGTTTCAGATACTTTATATGATATATCTCTATGATGTCCTTTAAAAAATATATATAGACATATCTTACATGTTCAGTATAATTAAAGTATTAATTACATACTTTTATTGCACTAATTATCTTATAATGTAGATTCAGGTGCGTACTCCTAGTTTGATGGCTAGTAGACTCAATAGGTTTTAGAAAGCTATTGGCGAGTCCTCTTTTTTTGAGCACTAATTGATTATTTTGACTTAATGGATTTTCTTTTATTATAATAGAATTTTTTTTGATTGGCTTTGCTAAAACATTATGTATATTTGAAACCTGATGTCACAACCCAAAATAACTGCTACCCTCTTATAGGTAAGCCAAATCCCAAACACGAAACAACGGGTAATAGGACAATAAGGAAATGAGACAATTCAAGAAAAAGTGGAGGTAAAAAATAAGAGAAAGAGAGATAATAAGAGACAAGTAAGCATAAATCCATCATCGAGACTTGCTATTAGTTGGTAGAGAACTACTAAAATGTCAAGAGTGGTGAAGGAATATACTATATTGTACAGACTATAAAAAAAATACAAATAAGGTCAGTTCCACAAGTAAAAGGGATAGATCAAATCCAGTCGATAAGAGCTCGCCCTATATCCCCATATCTTAAAAGCTTTGCTCGCGGAAGACTCTGCAATGATGACACGTACATAGATTTACATCAGAAAAGATATACAAATGTAGCATGAATACTAGAAATAATGGGTACCCAGTAGGTATCAAAGGTCAACTGGGTATGCATAATAGAATGATATAATAAAGTGTAATATCTAAAAACCATAAGTCAATAAGGTAGAATAAGGAATACAATAGGTAAATTCTAGTATACGAAAGTAAAGGTACCACTCAAAAGTGTAAGTACCATACCTAGATGCCATTAAACCTACATGATAAGTAAGTAAATGCAAGCTACAAAAACCAGATGAAAAAGTACTGCTAACTAATAGATATATGTGAAACAACACTAAGAAGTAAAGCAAGTAAGAACTATCAAAACCTAAATATGCCTCTATAATCTTATAAGGTACACCAAATTTATAAAAACCCAATTGAACCTCATAATCATGAAGGGTATAAAAAACAACCAAGACCCTACAGACTTGGCCAGTAAGCCCAATGTGTACAAATAATAAGAGTGGTGCTATGAAATACAGTAGGATATAAATGTCATGATCTGGTAGTATCACCTCTAGTACTCCTGGCTTACAAAGGTAGGATCTATAGAAGTATCAAACCATATACTCACCTTCATTATATACTCCACCTCGAGGCTCGTGCGCATGTCCTAAATCGACAAGATCCATGGGGTTCTCAAATTGTATGCCAATTCCATGCACCACCCAGCCGTAAACTGGGACTAAAATAAGGGAAATGCCTATACCAGGTGCCTAAACTACATCCGGGACTAAATCATGTGATAATGTGAATATCGGGATCCGTATCCAAAATAGGGTCTAAATCAATTCCATTTTACCTATGAAGTCCAAATATAGGGATAACCTTTGAAAGCTCTGATTTTATGCTGAAAAGAGTGTTTTAGATGCTATATACTTGATGCTCATGAATATTCTCAATAATAATCAAATAAAGGAAATACCACTTATCTAGAACTAATAAAAAGCTCTATACGACCGCAAGAACCTATAACAAATGCATTCACTATCCTAACTACCTAAATTAAGGTGAACAGTGAAATAATTACCTAAATATTGGAAAAAATAATTTCAGCCTTAGCAACTAAATTAAGCAGGGAAATTGATAATTCTCAAATTATACCTCCTAAATAAGTATAAATAGTCACTGATCAAATATAGAACCCAACTAGGTTGGGGTCGATCCCACATGAAATATGGTATCGTTTTTCAGCCTAGTATCAATATTTAGTCACTTAGTTTTTATTTCCTTAAGACATAAATAGTAAATAGGGGGATAGTTTTTAAACAAAGTGTTCTTAACAATTTAATGTAATTATCCATCGAAATAAGTTATAAAAGGAATTCAAGTGATGAGAAAACCTAAGATTATGTCCAGCAGGGTTTTAGCTAACCTTAGGGTTATAAATAGTAATAGTCTTGTGATTTTTCATCGGTGTAGAGTTATTTATAGTGACAGTGCTATTTATCTACGTGTTTTTAAACCTATAATCCTTGATAAAATCTCTTTTACACTTATTTTTGGCTGTAAAAAAGTGCATTTTCTCCATCATAATAACTCAAGATGATTACCTTTATTACCGTAACAATCATTAGATGAGGGTAAACTCCCCGAATTTCTTAGAATAATCTCATGTCCTAGTTTTAAACATAGGGTTAGTACTAGTTAAACCTTTATATGTTCTAGTGTTAGCAACCACTAAAAATCTGTTAAACTATAGAGATTATGTGTGCATACAATTGATTGGGTACAAGAACCATATTAGTATTAAAACCCTAGTTTTTCTTCAACCCATGGATCCCACAACCCTAGAGTTGTGGCTTAGCTACTCATGATTGTTAACTCATAAGAATAAAAAAACAACTTAATAAACACCATACCAAGAAAATACTCTTCAAATTGATTACAATTAATAATTCAAGATCAAAGTTCCCACACTTGTGTTTTTTGAAAGAGAAAAGTGGAACAACTGTAGTCTCCCAAAATTAGGTCAAAACAAGTTGTGTAAAGAAGAACAATGAGTATGAATCTAGTATATTTCAAAATGCCCAATACAACTATTTATAGTGCATGGGTACAAGTGTAATATCCGAAACTTGGAATTAATTGTCGCTCAGATTTGGGCGGAACATTAGGTGAGTCGTCTATCTTCAGAAGAGCCGCATGATCCATCGTCTGTTACTTTTCCTGAATAGTATGATTCTATTTGGTGGAACCCATTGGACGAACTGTCTGTCCTTAGGTGAACCATCCAATCTTCCATCCATTTCCTCTTTTTAACCGGTGAGTTTTGGCTTAGATGGAAGCCACTTGAGAGAACTGCATGGGGTTGGGTGAGACCCCCAATCCTTCACCTGATCTATTCCTCATAACGAGTGAACTTTCCTATGGATGGAATATCTTGGGAAAATCGCCCAGGGTTGGACGAAACACCCAAAATGCCTTCAATAATCCATTTTTTCTGCATTTTTATCCAAAGTTTCGAACATCAAATTTACCCTGCAACTTCACAACAAACACATAAAATCACCCAAAAGTTACTTAGAACATGCATATTTTTATAGTTTCAAGTGCAATATGTGACTTAAAATACCATCACATAAAAAATATAGAATAAAAGCATAATAACTAGGCAGGAAGGTAGACAAACCTAAAATACCACTCAAACTAGCAATTCAGTATACTAATACCTTATACGCTCCAAGTTTAAAAGGGAGTTAAGTCGTAACCTAGCAAGTGGTCAAAAAAATAACCTCACGAACACCACATCAGATCTTAAACTCTATAAGAGTAATCTAAAATAAACCTATCAATCGAAATAATAACGTACACATCAAAATGATAAATCTAAGACACATATTTCTAATAAATCTTGACCCAACATTCTGGTAAAAAATAGGCTCATGGGCCCCATAATCCAAATTTAAATACTGACTCCACCATGAGAATCCCCGAAGTTCTTATGCATGAAAGTTGAGCATAATGTAACACAAATTTAACCCAAAATAGACCCAAAGAAAAAGGAAAACAAGAAATTAACCTATGAATTTAAACAAAATAGAGTAAAAATCTTTTGACTTGAATATGACACCAGGATCATGGTACCAACACTAAACTCCCCATGCTTCAAGATAGCAATCCCCCATACATCCTAGCCCACTAGGCCAAAAATGGTGAAAAAAGATCTAGAATTATGGTTAAAAATTTGAGGAGAAAGATATATATATACTGTCAGGGGCTTTCATTGCAAACACAGGCCCTTGGTCACGAATGCGGGCTTACTCGGACCTGATCCATTGTGAATCCATGAAGGAAGCAAGGCCAGGCTAGCTGGTTCATCTTTGTAAATATGACCAATAAATAGTGAACACGGAGGCCAAAATACCTGGCCTTCTCAAATTCTCCCTTCATACACAAATAAGAGAAGGATTGAGACCTACACTAGAAAATAAAAAACTAAAGAAGCTAAAAAAACCAAAGCTACTCTGACAATCCCTTGAAATGAGTTTAGACTCCGATGAGAATAAATCAGATATGTAACTAGCCTGGAAATGACATTATGGACTCAAAGAAATTGATTGAAATAACAAATTAAGGTCATTTTTTCTAAAATGTTTACCTATGTCAACCCTTTCTAGTGTAGGTTAAAAGTCATCTGGCATCCAAAATGGGATCGATTACCTTGAGAATCAAAACAAAAGTCCCACTAACCCAAACTCGATTATTTGGGGATAATGAAATAATTAGAATATTAATCTGATGATCCAATATCCAAAAGTTGACCAAAATTAAACTTCTAGGTCAAAACTAGTTGTTGTCTTGCTTAACAACCAAAAACTTAATCAAAAGTTCTAGGTCCCAAATCAAGAGTCCAACTAGACCATATTTAATATATTAGATCTAATAGAGCCATTAAAGTTGAATTCCAAGTGCGTCATCAATGAATGTTCATTAAAATCAACTATTCCAAAATGAAGGCTCTAAAATATGAAACCTGGGATAAAACCAAAATAAACTTTCAAGGAACTGAACCACCAACACTAGAAAGTTATAAATGACTTATGGAGGCTATAAGAAAGTTTAAATATTGAAACTGTGAAAAAACATAAATAATTTGAAGGGTCACTATAATATCCACTACTAAAAGCTCTTTTATTCGTGAAAATCAAGAAATAACAAGTACCTGAAGTCTTAAACAGGTGAAGGAACTAGGCCTATATGTCCCTCTTAGTCTCCATGTAGGCATCTTACTTGATGGTTCCAATACTGAACCTTAATCACCAGAATCTCACTGGACCTCAATCTCTTGATATATCTATCCAAAATAGGCATAGGCTCCTCCAAGAAGGTGTAATTGTCATCAATTGAAGCGAATCCAGTTAGAGCACATAAGACTCATATAGATTATAACAACATAACATAGACATGTGAAATACAGGATGGATACTAGAGATTTCTAGAGGCAAAGAAAACTTATATGCCATATCTCCCACTTGTTGTAGAATCTTAAATAGTCATACATAGCGCTGAGCTTTCCCTCCTACCAAACGTCATCACTCCCCTCATGTGTGACAACCACAAAAACACTCAATCACCAACCCCAAAACTCCAATGGTTGACGCATACGTTTAACATGACTCCTCTACTTTTTTATGCTACCCACAACCAATATTGAATCATCCAAACTCTATCCAATAAGTCACACAATAGATTAGTACTTTGCAGTGTAGGCTCAAAAGTCACAAACCATACCAATAAAAGATCACATTGTCTACCATTAAGCCCCTAGGATGGAACCATCTGAATCCTTGAATAGTAGCCATTATTAGATACAAATTCTTCCAACTCTATTAATTGGTCGCACTAACCTCCAAAATTAATAAACAAGCCAAACACATGTGCCATAGGACCTAATAGTTAGCTCATACTTTCCATTAATAGTTAGCTCATACTTTCCATTAGTCTGAGGTTGAAAAGTTATGCTAAGATGAAACTAGGTACCCATGTCCCTCTAAATAGTCCTCCAAAATAGTAGAGCAAACTGAATACCACAGTGGGATATTATGGAAATTGCAAAGTAAACTTAGTATTACGGTCAGATATGATAGAAACTGGCACCCTGTGCAAATGAACTATCTTATAAAGGTAAATATGAGCTAAACTCTCTATACTGAATAAAGACTAAACAAAGTAAGAAATGATAAAACTTGGTTAATCGATCAATGATGAACCAAGTATCATCAAAACCCTAGAGATTAGGTGATAACCTAGGTATAAAGTCTATAGAAACCCACTCCCAATTCCGCTAAAGAATGGGAAGTCACTGAATCAAACCACTAGGCCTTATGAGCTCATACTTCATCTATGGACAATTCAAGCATGGTGACATCAAGTTTTATATATCCCTCTTCATGCATCATCACCAATAATGGTTCCTCAGAACACTAGTGCATCTTAGCCATTCCTGGGTGAATAGAATATCTGTAATAATGGGCCTCTTCTACTATTAATTAAAGTAAGTCACCAACTCTCACAATGAGAATTTTCCCCTCAAACCTCAAAATACCTAATGGATCTAGTGTGACCTTCTTAGACTTAACCCTAACACCTCATTTTGAATACTATATAGATGGCTTTCTTTAAACTGTTGCTGTTGAATTTTCTCTAACAAGGTAGATCGGGCCTCAACACTGGAAAGTATCCTCTCGAGGTTTGATATGTCAAGTCTAACTAACCTATTGGCTAGGGTATAAATGTCAAAAGCCAATAGTCTCTCTGAAGATGCAAGAAAAGGAAAACTCCCTATACTCGCTGCCTTCTAGCTTAGGCATCTGTTACCATATTTGCCTTGCTTGGATGAACAAAATTGAGATGTCATAGTCCTTTAGCAACTTTAACTATCTGCATTGCCTTGAATTAAGCTCCGTCTGGCTAAGAATGTACTAAAGATTATGATGATTATTAGATATCTCACTGTGTACCCTATAATGTAGTATCTATAGATCTTAAGTGTGAAGACTACCCCTCAACACCTTATTTTGAATCTTACACAAATGGGTTTCCTTAAACTGCCACTATTGGATCTTTAACAAAGTAGATCAGTCCTTAACATTGGCAAGTATCCTCCTGAGGTTTGAGATGTAAAGTCTAACAACCTATTGGCTAGGGACTAAATATCCAAGGCCAAAAGTATCTCTGAAGCTACAAGTAAATCCAAACTCCCCATACTCACTGCTTTCTAGATTAAGGCATATGTTACCATATTTTTCTTGATCAGATGATACAGAATCGAGATGTCATAGTCCTTCAACAACTCTAACTATCTGCATCGCCTCAAATTAAGCTCCCTCTAACTAAGAATATACTAAAGATTGTGGGATTAGTGAATATCTCCCATACAAGTTGTACCAGATCTTAAGTACGAAGAGAACCATTAATAAATCCAAGTCGTGGGTGGGGTAGTCTCTCTCGTGTACGTTGAAATGTCTAGAAAAATATTCTATCACTCGGCTCTGCTATATCAAAATACAACCCAAAACCAGCACCAAAGGAACTACAATAAATCATAATTCTGTGTCCATCAATTGGAAGGTCAATATTGGAGTTGAAGTCAATAATGCCTTGACCTTCAAAAAGCTCATCAAAAACTCGACAGACCACTAAAATAAGACATCCTTCATAGTCAATCTAGTCAAAGGCACTGCAATGGAACAACTCCTCAATGAATAATTTATAGTACCATGCTAACCTGATGACACTAAGAACCTCAGTGGGAGAAGTAGGTCTTGGAAAATCATGAATTGTGTTAATATTTTTTGTATCAACCATGAATCCCATCCTTTGACACCACGTTCCCCAAGAATGCTATCAACTCCATACATAACAAGTACTTTGAGAATTTTCCATAATCTCAATATATCTCTTAATGTTTGGAGTAAAATCCTTAGATATTGCTTGTGCTTCTCCTATCCAGCTAGTAAAAAAGGATGTTATTGATGAACACTATGACAAAGGAGTCCCAATAGGTCCTAAAAATACAATTGATCTAGTCCATGAATGTTGCTGGGTGCATTAGTCAACCCAAAAGGCATCACCAGCTCATAATGGCCGTAATGAGTCCTTAAAGACATCTTAGGAATATCCGTTTCCCTAATCCTCAACTGGTGGTATGTAGATCTCAAATATTAAAATATATAGATACACTATGTAGCTGGTCAAACAGATCATCAATACGTGACATCAAATACTTATTCATTATGGTCACTTTATTTAGTTTTCGGTAGTTATTACACAGATGATAATACCATCCTTCTTCTTCACAAACATAATAGGGGCACCCATGGTGACATATTCATACTGATAAAACCCTTACCTAAAAAGTATTGGAGATAAACACTTAGATCATGAGCTTTGTAGGAGATATAAAGTAAGGATAAATAGAAATAGGCTTGGTTCCAAGCTCAACCTTAATAGCAAAATTGATATCATGCTCAGGTGAGAGGCTAGGAAATTTGGTCAGGAAGACATCAAAAATTCATAGGCCACAGACATTGAACTAAGGGAAGGATCATTGATAGTAACATCACAAACATAAGAAAAATAGGCCAAACAATCCTTTGATATTAACCTCCTAGCATGAATAAAGGAAATGATCCTAGTTGGCGCATGAAAAAAAAGCCTATCCACATAATTAGGGATACCCCAGGCCGGACTAAGCCAACTATCTTGGCTTAGAAATACAAAATCAAATGAAGAGTGGGTAACCAATTCGTGCCTAGGATAACATAAAAATCAACTATATCAAGCACTATAAGGTCATCCCAAGTATCATACTATCGAATAGTCACCACGCTCGATCTACTACTAATAAATCTCCTATGGGAGTAGCTAAGCACATAGGCACAAACAAAGTCTCACTAGACAACTCAAAATGAGAATTAAAAAAAAATATGAATAAGTATAGCTTGGAACAATCAAATTAATTGGCAGATTGAATACCAAAATCATACCTACAATCCTTTACCACCGGCCTACTAGGGAAGGAATATAACTAGTGGCTCCCGCCACCAGATTGATCGCTTAAACAACTACCTTTCCTACCTGGTTGAGCACCCCTGCCAATACCATTACTATCTTAAGTACTAGCTCTAACAGATGGTACCATTTTCCTGAGAGACTGAACTGGCTAAGATAAAGACTGAACCACCCCATGCTAGGGAAAGTTCTAACATAATGATAGATCTCTTCATACAAATATCAACCTGGGATGTGTACCTCGATGAGATCACCTGCTGAGCTAGCATGGCCACAACAACCTGGGGACCCAGAAAGCAAACATTGAGAAAAACTGAACAGAACTCTAACCACTATAATGACCCTATCCTACTAGGCCGTATATAGTGTTGTAGTTTTTGGGGAGCACTTCCAATATAACCTATTCTACTAAATTGAGACCCGCTAAAGCTATTTTGGTAGTCGATCCTCTTATCAATGTCTTTTGGGCCTTACCATATAGGCTATCAGTAGTGAAAGAATGGTTTGATACATCTAGAAATGAATGCCCATCTAGAACCATCTATTCTATGGAAAAGTTGGAATCTCAACATCTAACACACCACTGCACCCGTTCGTGTTCAACATCAACATGATCATAGGACCATGTATAGATAGTTGGTAGAGTTGGTCCTCATCTTTTAAACAGTCATTAAACCTTGGCAGAGATTAGTAAGTTCATCCTTAGAAGCTCCTCCATGATGTGAGGCATATACTTTGCTAGAAAGGCCTTAGGGTACTATGCCTAAGTCATAAGAAGGGACTTGATTGGTCTCTAATTAATGTAAGATCTCCACCACCTAAAACATGGTATATTCAAATATGTATGGATCTACTAACCTGAGATTATGCAACCTCTCCTGAAAAATTACGATGAGATCATGGGCATCCTTCGCTATAGCACCCAAAAACCTTAGAGCATCAAGTTTGGGCAATCAGTCAAAAATACTTTGCTCCTTAAAATTCATAATTGGCTAAGCCATCATCGTCTATGATACCACTAGTACCAAAAAGCCTCAACAAAGGGAGCCATAATAGCTGGTTAAGCTCCTAAACCCTAGGCACCAGTGCCACATTATAGGCTGATTTCTTGCCCTCATTAGTAGCCTTACCCCCTAACATACCCAATAGCTATACTAGTACATCTAATAAATCTAGAGTAGAGTCTTCTCCTAGTGGAGCTAGGGCTAGTCCTTGATTGTAATGACCCTCGTGGTCATTTTCTTTCTTTTCTACTTTTATGTGTTTAGAGCCTTCTCCTAGCTACTGCAAGTCATTTATGACTTTTTGAGATTATTAGTTTTGTTCCCTGGCAGTTTTGTTGCTTGTTATCTTAGTATTTTTATTTTGAAATTTTAACCTTCAAATTGTGGGGCTTTAGTGTGAAATCCTAAAAAACAAGATCGAAATGTGATTCCAACAGTATATTATCTCCGGAATGTAGACTTTGGTATAGCTTTAACATTTTTTTAGGTTCTAGATTTTTTAGTTAAGTTTTGAGCTATTTTGAGGAAATTCAGTTCAATCGGAGTTCAACTTTTGGTGATTAGTCAGATAAAAACTTTAATGTTTCAATCAGCTCCAGAATGTTAAATTTTGGTTGGTAGGGTCATTGTTATGCTTCTCGGAGGTCCATATGGATTACTAGATTTTGGCCTCTTTTGGTTTATGTTTATTTAGGGTAATCTTTCAATCTAACTGACCTCGAATAAAAGTTTCGTCAATTCCTTTGAGTATGGAATATCATTTCCATATAGTTTACATATTCTATTTGTCAAATTTGGACATAATTAATAGTTTGAGACCTATGTTGGAGTATTTTCTAAAGTTGGTTTTCACAATATTTTATTTTCAAAGCTTAGCTATAGGGAGGTTGGTGATTTTCTTCTTCGTATTTATAGGCCTTTTTCCATGTTCGCTAAGCATAGGGAATTCTAGAGGACTGTGATGGTGATGGCTAGGCCACGGCCATGATGCCTTAGGTGGACCAAGACTGGATTGGTCATTACCATATTTATGGTAGACTACCCATAATCACGGTGTCCTACCGAGCCCAAAGGTCGTGTTTGTAGGGGCCTTCCATGATTATGAGGGCCTATTTCTAGCACTGTAAATATTCCATTCCAACTCTTTTTCTCATATCTTCTTCACTCGAAATTGCCCTACAGAATTCCATTCTCGATCCTAGTTGAAGCATATTATGGTGCATTGTTGGGGACTTATTATAGAACTCTGGATTGGTGCTTGTGAGCGTCTTCCATCATTTTTAGGTACATTTTCCCTTGTAATTCTATGTATTTAGTTCTTGAACTTTTCTTTCATAACATAAAATTTTCTTGGCCAATCGGAGACCTATTTGGGGTCTATTTCAGCTAAAATTTGAACCATATATTCCCTGAGCTGAGGCCTACCTCCCATTGATTTAAGTTTTATATTTTAGGCTTCAAGGCCCATCATCCTATTTTTAGGACCTATTTTTGAATCAAGTTATATTGGGAAATATAGGTCTTATTCTTCCCATTATCACTCGTAGATCATGATTTTTCTAGTTTTGAAATGATTCAAGCATCCTACAGTGGTTGGTATTCTTCATACTTTTTGAGGATTATCGTAGTACCCACATACGATAGCCTTACTTATCTCTTAGACTAGGATTTGTAGCGTGTTTGTATTGCATTGACTAGCTTTTTGGGGTGGGTTTGTAGGTTGATTACCCTTTATGCTATTATTCATGTTTATTTACCTATTCCAAGATTCCTTGTGGGAATGTGGTTGGTCTTAGACAATGTGTTTCTATTCCGGGCCTATTAGGTGTGGCCTTAGGAACATAAAAGTGATGTTTGTCCATTTTCATAACCCATGTAAGAGGTGTGCTTATCTGGTGTCTTCTTACATTATTAGGGTGTTATCCGCTTTTTACTTATATTATTAATTCCCTATTCTTTTTTCTCCGTATAACCTTACACTGAGTAATACTTATGTTGCACTGAAGAACAGGTATATTTTTTATGTTTCATCTCTTGGGGTATATAATGATCGTCTTTATGTGAGATAGAAATACATAGGCTTATTTTCTTTAGAAGTCGTGTCGTTACCTTGTTATATTTAGCAGTTATCAATGACTATTGTTATCTCTAATTGTGTAGTTATCCTTCCTTGCTGATACTTTACTTACTTATATTGACCTGTTTTACTTTCCTCGCATTTACCTTGCTTATATGTTATTTGAACCCGGTCAGCCTATGATGCCAATTGGTACTTGAGTTTAGAACTCATATTGCGCCATTTTTGTGGTGCAGATGCCAGTACCGGTCACTGGAGATGGAATGATCATGCTAATTAGATAGAGGACACTATGAGACTATGTTGAGCTTCTGGCATCCAGGATGATCATTTTGTCCACCTATTTTAGCCTGCTCCATGTTTTTCATAGTAGGACTTGTACTATAATGACCCTCATGGTCTTTAATGAAAAATATGTGACATTTTACATTCTAGAATATTTTGGTAGCTGCCCCAAGTCATTTATGACCTGATGTGACCGATAGTTCAGATCCTTGGCAATTCAATCGAGAAATATCTCAAATTCCTTATTT
>JBDJHY010518225.1:2295-27502 GCA_039654485.1 Withania somnifera
CCATATTTTAATGGAAAGTATTTCTCTCAGTGAAAAATATGGATGGAGACTTTCATCAAGTCAGATGATGTCAAAACATGAAGAGTGATAAAGATAGGGGATCTATCAATTCCTCCACAAGAAACAAAGATGGGATTATAAGTGATATTACGCCTTCATTAGATAACTATACAGATGAGCAAATGGAGATTATTGAAATAAACTCAAAAGATAAAAACATTCTCTACAACTCTATTAGTGAAGAAGAATATGAGATGATTTCATGTAGCAAGACTATAAAGGAAATGTAGGATAAATTTGAGGTCACCTATAAGGGAACTAACAAAGTCAAGTAAATTATCATGAATTTTCTAGTACGTTATTATGATATTTTTGAAATGAATGATGGAGAGTCAAATTTATTAGAAACATTAGAGAAATAAAAGTTACTGGAAATACTTATCCAGTACAACATTAAATTACAAGAATTCTTCTCGCTCAATGACATCTTAAAGTTATTGTCATTGAAATTATGAACACCAATGATCTTTCTTATGATGAACTTAGCAGAGATGTTATTTGTTTTGAAAAGCTCATCTAAACATAAAGGGTCAAGAGGATCATAAAATGAAAGTTGTTACGTTCAAAGCAGTCGAAGAGATAAATTATTAAGAAAAGGGAGTCAAAGAAGATGAAGTAGTCCTTATCACTAAATCTATGATAAAAGGCTTAGTGTCATTATCCAAACTGGGTCATGATGGCCCCTAAACCCCGCCTATAAGCATGCCTAGAAATATAGCCCAGAGAAACAAGAAATGGGCCATAACTTATTTCAACCTCGAATAATAAACAACCAACAAAAAATAAGAGCAACAATGGTATATATACCTATCCCAAAACCTAGTGTCATTGGCATATGAAGTTAAAATATCAGAGTATCCAAAAGAATATATATTTAATATACAAGATCCTATAAAAGTACAGCTAGAACATGCACTTCTAAGGACAATATAAAGTAGGAAACAGCAAGAGAAAGACATGATCAATCTAAACACTAGAAGCTTAGTGTAGTCTCCAAGTATTAGCAAAACAAACCCAACACGATCACTCTATCTCTGATGAGCCGTACTGACATCCTTACCAAAAACATAGTGCAGTATGAGTAAAATAATCATAGGTACCCAATGATTGTGATAGTTCGACCTAGATATAATAAAGTACTAATAACGTAAAGTTGAGGAAAGTAAAACAGGCTATTAAGAGTAAGTAAACAATAATAAGAGCTAACTACATAGCTAACTACAACAATTGGTAAATATATTTAACTAAATACAATGGAGGATAGATATATATTCTAATCAAGTAAGTCTATGTACTCCTGTCCCACAGGGATAACGAACTACCACATAGCCCCGGAAACTTAAATTATAGAAAGTGTATCTGAACTCCATCGGAGTATAAGGAGTAACTAAGGTAACAAATAATGGTAAGTAGGAAAACATAAAAGAAAGTACAGAGAAGATCTAATCCAAAAATACCCCCATTAGACCATTGGGTACAAGAAGAAAAGAAAACATACATAATGTATCTAACATCCTATCTTTTTGATAGATTAAAATAGAGCATCGAAGGACCCAACGTGACTTCCCCGTAAGCCCGAAAGGGTCAAACAACACATAAGAATTAATGAAAAGGGGTAGAGGTAGATGAACTACAATGGATATTATCAAGGTACATGATGTTCCAACCCCAAATCACAACTCTTAACTTAATACAGGAGGTTTAACATTTATATCACAACTCTTAACTTAACACGGGAGGTCGAACCTCTACATCATGGCTCCTAGTGTAATAGGGGATCTCCTACCTTTGAATAACAACTCTCATCTAAACATGGGAGGTCCCACCTCTATATATCATCAATAGTGATATATACATATAAGGAAAACCACATTCTGGTCTACTAATGAAAGTAGTTCCTTACTGCCTTGCGGTCGTGGAAGTTTAATTTGTAGAAAACTTTTTCCGATTTCATTCAATTTGAAAATCCTATTTTTAGTACCATCAGGTTACCACCATATCAAGCCAACTTCAATCCCACTCGATAACCACAACACAAACTAATAGCACAATGCATGCCTATATTATAACACAAGACATGTAAAAGGGCTCTCAATATAGTCTATGATCGGACAAAGGACATCAGCTAAGCACACAACTCACATAAGGTCATGATATATCCCAACACAGTCTCTAGGGTCTAAAATCTCTCTTAGCAAGTCAAGAACAACAACACACATCCAAAGGTCCATTGCGTCCCTTTCATGAGGCCCAAAAATAGGTAGAACTAGAAAAATATCAATAAAGAGGGAATACAACCTAAAAACCATACAAAAGACGATAACACGGCAGAAAAACCTTACAAAGCCCAGTCTAAGAGAAAAGTAAGCCTAGCCTACATGGACGTTGGTAGAAATCCTCGTGGTTCATACAAGAAGACAAAACCACAACACGATGCCTAGAATGGTTTGAAATTGTCAAAAACACATTCTAAGGATGAAGAGGTGAAGAACGATACACATATTTCCTGGTGAAATTTAAGCCTAAAGGTATTGTAGGACCCGAAGCCCAAAAAATAAAATAAAATTTATCGGATGTAGGGCACAACCCAAAGAACACGTTGTTCAAATTTGAGCTAATATTTACATAATTGGTTCTCCAAAAAGATATGAAAAGTTTTTTAAGAATGCAATATTTTTGAACTAAAGGCACAAAAATACATGGGAAAACACACCTGAAAAACAAAACAAACTAGTAAAAATGCAATTCCAACACTCCACCAACAATACCCTAAAATTTTCCTTTGAATTCTCTCTAATTTAGACCAAGAAGTGAGATATAAGAGTAAAAATTTTGAAGTCTGCATGACTATAAGATGATCGACATGAAAATATTTATAGGATTGGTAACAGGGCCTCGTGAACACGGAAAGTCATCACAAAAGTGGCCTTGAGCCAGTAAACACGGGGAAAAGGGAGGGAAGACCTATATGAACTTGACCAAGGCTCGTGAATGTGGAGAAAGGACCTTAACAGTAGTTTAGTTATTTTAAAACTAACTTCCAAATCTCTAAACAAAGGCTCATAGTAGAATTAAAATTGGATTTTGACAAACAAAATATACAAACTACATGAAATCGATCATTCAAACTCAACGTATTGATGAAACTACAATACGAGGTAGTTTAAGAAAAACGGATCCATATACCAAAATCAACCAAACAAGCAACATTTCAACTTTCCACATGAACCTCAAAAATGAGTTTGTACACCTTACAAAACATACTAATAAACATAATAGACCAAATTCAACATCTGGAGCTGATTGAAACATCAGAATTCCAATCACCGAAATCCATCCCAATATAAAACCTGAACTTCAATTAAACTGAATTTCCCTAAGATAGCTCATACTCAATTAGAAAACTCCAAGACTTGAACAAATGGTCCAACTAGACCAAAGTCAGCATTCAAGAGCTACAAGAACTGTAGGAATATTACTTCAAGTTCGTTAATTAAGGATTCACTCTCAAGTTACAGTATTTTAAGGTTAAGCCTTTAAAATAGAAAACCTGATATAACAAGCAATAAAACTGCCCCAGAACAAGAATGCTGGTCTCTGAACGTCATAAATAAATTGGGGAAGCTAACAAAAGGCTCTAAACAACAAAAATGTAGTAGATCAAGAAAATGATCAAGCAGATCAGTACAACATCCACTATTAAAAAGGATTTTTTCCTCAAAAGTCAAGAAGAGAGTAGTACATAAAGGATCAAACAAATATAGATACTAGACTCGCTATATCAAGCTCTATCTCCTAGGTAGGATCCTCGATAGGTCAATGCACCCAATAAACCTTCACCACTATACTCTCCATGGGTCTGACCCTTCTCACATCTCTATCAATAATAGCCTCAGACTCCTTAACATAAGTCAAATTATAATCCAACTGAGCTGAACTTATCAAAGTACATGAGACAGATCCGGCGTATATCGATGAATCATAGACACATGAAACATGGGATACACAGTAGCTAACTTGGAGGCAAGGAAAGTCTATAGGCAATATCACTAACTCTCTCTATGATCTCATACGACCCATGAACGTCGGGCTAAGCTTAAGTCACCTAGAAAACCTTATAATGCCATGAGTAGTACATGTAGAAACACCCTATCTCTTAAACTAAACTCCAAACACTAAATTCTATGATCTGTGTAGGAATTGTGCCTACTGTATAGTGTTTGAAGCTTATACAACTCACTACTAGGTATCTCATGCGTAAACTTTAGCTGCTGACAGTTCAGGGCACCGAGACCAAAAAGATGTGATATTTCTCTTCTTACCCCACCACTATTAATATTATCACAAATATTGATACATTCTTATAGTGCCTAGATAGGTAAAAATATCTATAGCAATAGGCCTCATGTAATTAGTTTGAATCAAACCACCAACTCACAGAACACAATGACAACTATGAAGCTATAATACACCATCAAAGTCTACCGTAGCCCAAATGAAGTCACCCCTTAAGGACTGCTCTCAAATCTTAACATGTATCCTTATAGTAGCACTATCGAATCTAATTAAATAATGCTTACCTAGGCTTAACATGAAAAAGAACCCACCTTAGCTCTGAAATATACAGCCAAACTAACCTATTGGCCTAGGACCAAATTTCTCGAGCCAGTGGTCTCTCGAAAACTTATATAGAAGATAGGATAACCACACTGACCTCCCTCTATCTCAAGGCATATGCAACCACATTAGCCTTCCTGGATGATATAAAATACTCAGATTATAGTCCTTCAGGAGATCAACCCATCTCCATTTCCTAATGTTAAGATCCTTAGGATTCAATATGTACTACAAACTTTGATTAGAATATATATCAAAATGGATGTCATATAAGTAGTGACTCAAGATATTAAATGCAAAATCTATTGCTGGCAACTCCAAATCATGGATAACATAGCTATGCTCGTAATCCTTCAGCTGTTGAGAAGCATACGCTATCACATGACCCTACTGCATCAAAACATAACCCAAAGAAATACCAAAAGCATCAAAATATACCGTATAAGGTTATCCCTCAATTAGAAAGGCAAGTATAGGGGAGGTAGTAAGAAAATGCTTAAGCCTCATAAAGCTAGACTCACACTCCGCTAACCACTAAAAGGGAACATCCTTCCATGTCAATCTAGTCAAAGGAGCTGCAACAGATGAAACCCCCTTAAAAATCGATAATAGTACCTAGTTAATCAAAGGAAACTACAGATCTCGATAGGAGTGATAGGTTGAGAAAAATCAAGAATGGAGGCTAACTTAGATGGATCATCAATAGTACCAAGACAGAATATAGACCAAGAATGTAACAGACTCCAATAACAACTCAAACATTGAGTACTTTTCATAAATCTGCTCAGTCCTTAAAGTCTTAAGAACTATCCTTACATTCTGCTCATCCTCTTCTCGACTCGGTAAGTACACCAGTATGTCATCTATGAAAATAGTCACTAAGAAGCCCAAATAGGGTCGCAAGACTTGAGTCATCAAGTCTATGAAAGCTTCGGGTGTATTAGTCAACCCAAATGACATCACCAAAAACTCATAATACCCAAATCTTGTCCAGGATGCTATATTCGAGATATCCCTAACTAATGGTAACTGAATCTCACAATCTTATAAAACACAAAAACACCATGTAACTTGTCAAAGAAATCATCAATACACATCCGTATACTCCCTTCCTTCTTGTTAGTAAACAAAATTGGGGCATGGCAAGGAAACACAATAGAATGGGAAAATCCTCTATCAATATGATCCTTTAGCTAAGTACTCAACTAAAAAAGCTATTATGGGGCCATATAATACAGAGAAATAGAAATGGGCTTCGTTCCTGGATCAACCTTTATGAAAAGTCATTGTCATATGTATCCAGGAACGAAGTAATATATCAACTAGATTTCTCTTTGGCACCTTATTGTTACCCATGCCTCCAATCGCTTTATTTAATATACCAATCAAATGGAATCTGAAGTTTCAACCTTGACTTTGTATAGGATAGGATAAAGGTGACAGAGGCCCTTCCCCTCTACTCACCTCCCATACCCAAAGATCCCCCTCTCTGGCCTCCTCCCTTAGCTACTCGAGCTGTATTCTACCCACCTCTTGCTTGTGGTACTAACTGAAAAGGTAGGGTAGGTAAGGAGGATAGCTATGTATCCCTAAACTAAGGGAAATCTCTAGATATATGAACCATCTCATTACAATTAAAGATGTCCCTAGACCACAATACCTAGTCCCCTTAGGAAAATCCATGGCAATATGCCCATAATCACCACACTAAAAACACCAACTCTTCCCCTGGAATGGTTGCTATAACCTTTATAATTACCATGAAAACTTGAAATTGGGCCTCCGGTAGAATGAATACTCTGACTTATATGATATCAGGAAGCACCCATCATGATATACCTATGTTCAAAGGTCTATCATTGCGGATTGGAGGCATGGGTAACAATAAGGTGCCAAAGAGAAATCTAGTTGATGAATAAAAGAACAAAAAGGAGCAATCCTAAGTTTGGAAGACTTCAAGGGTAAAATTTCATGACATAAAAAATTGAAGCGTCAAGTTAACATTTTGGGTCTATTTTGGGGCCAATTGTTATTAGTAAAACTTAGACTAGTATAAATAGCTATTCTTTCATTATTTTACTTATTTTTTGACAATGAAGAATTGAGAAAAGCTTTGTGAATCTTTTAGTATTTTTTATCTAGGGTTAGTATTAGTACATTCTAGGATTACAATCTAGGTTAGCAATGTTCTATTTTATTGTTGATTTAGAACTTCTTGTCATGAATTTCATATCGAGATGCTTATTTGTGGATTCATTTGGATTTCTCATTTATTGAATTTCATTCACTTCTCCCCGTAGTTAAATGTGGATTCAATTAACTATTCTTTTTCACTTCTCATCTCAAATTTCTTAACTTCTCATCCCGTAGTTCCCATTCTATATTCATTTTTGAGTATTTTGGATTTTTTGCTTTGAGTTTTGATTGTGATCCATAACTTGAATCATGTCATTGGGTATTAGAGCAAAGGTCTTTTAATTTGTTCCATCAAATTACAATCTTGCATTCAAAATATTAAAAATTAAAAAAATCAAAATAAAAATCAAAATAATTGAGTTTCAAATTGATTTTTTGATTGTTGTTTCATTTTGAACATTAGAAATCAATCTCCTATTGTATTTTAGTCAATTTTTGAATTCGAGTCAAATCCATATTGGTTTGATATTTCCACCATTGATGGTTTTGAAGCTTTTGAGATTTTAAAATTTAAGTTTTTTGAGAGGATTTGAAGTGTTAAAAGTTACTTACTAAGTAATTCCCATACTACATGGAGATTAATCTCAAATTTCAAGTGAATAAGAGGAGAGTGAGTTGTAATTTTTGGTTTTTTCTTGTTCCGCATCTTTAAAATTTCAGATTTTGGTTATTCAAGTTAGGGATTCTTTTATTGGAACCCAAGGCTCTAAAGTGTTGACAAGTTATTCCTAGCATTTAAGGAGCTTGGCGATCAACTTTGGGAGATTTGGTTGAGATCCAATTTTGGGTGATCATCTCTATTAATACTTAGTTCCAAGCTTTAGGATTCAATTTTATATTGCTTTAGTTGATTTAGATACTCTAAAGGGTTGAGACGTGTTTATAATTGTTCAAGGATCTTGGAAATTGGATTTTGAGAAGATTGGAAGGAATTTAAGTTTGAACGTCACCATTATTCTTAGTGTTCTTCAATGTTTGAAGAAGGTTGAAAGTGGGTTTCAATTTGGGTGAGGTTTGAGTCAAAAAAGTATTAGGGTTTGTTCTACTGGTTGAGAGGAGCCAGAATCTAAAATTGGTGTGAATCCTAGTTGTGTGGTGGTTAGTTGGGAATTTGAATTTTTAAGGCGTTCATGCGTGTTCTTCATATCTTCATGTTGAAGAAGATGAACAAAAGTGGTGTTTGATCCAAGACCCTCAATTCAAGTTGTACAAAAAGTTTTAAGGACTTTATTTTTTTCAAGTCAAGGAGCATAAATGTAAAAACTACTTGACTTAGAAAGAGGAACTGAAGTCTTGAAGTACTCAGATTGGGTAGTCCAAATCCTTTGGGGAGGAACCCCTTGGGCTAGCCTCCCATAGGAGGAAGATCCTCCTACAAACATTGCTCCAACATTTCATTTTCAAATCTCAAGGCCTATACAATCCATCCCCAAGAGGACGATATGCCCACAACCATCACCCTGCGACATCCAACAACATTCAAGGGAGGAAGAATCCTTTCCTAGGGATGAGATCCCTTGGAAAAGCATCCTAAAGTGGATGATCTATAAAAATTTCCAAGGTATGTCATCCAAACTTTTGACAAAATTAAAGCTAAGGGATATGGTCCCCAAGGACAAATCATACACTATTGGGTGAGCTGGCCAAAATCCAGAAGACCCTTATGAACCTTTTTGATGAACCATCCAAGCTAGATGAACCGTCCACAAGGCACCAACAAGCATCAAATTTGTCTAAGATTAAGGGATCAATTCCAACCTTGGATTGTCAGCTCCTCTTCTCTTTCTCGTCTTTTCGAAACTAGTGTCAACTAGTGCTCATCCATACTAATTCCTACTAGTTATTTTGTGGTCATTTATTTTATACTAGTTTATTTTGATTTTCTCATTTTATTTCTTCTTGGTGTTTTATTGTTTCTAGTACTATTTATCTTATTTTTCCTTTGTTGGGTCAACGAAAATACATGCCTACAGAAAGTATAAGTATCCATATGAAGTAAATTGTCATGTTAGTTCTATTTTAACTTTATAAGAATGCCTTTAGGTATGTTGAGTGAATTTCAATACGAGAGGCATGAGAATTTTAAAACTAACTTATTTGTTGAGTTTTATAGGTAAATAAAGGGATATAAGATAAGAATGTTATGAATGAATGTGGATTATGATTTTCATGACATGAGTGGGTATATAGGAAGTCATGAGCATGAAGAAGAGTTCTATGAGGGCTATAATTTTTCTTATAGATATGGTAATGAGTTCCAAGTGTATAGCTATGGTTCCTATGATGATGTTGCAAAAGGTTCAAGGTGTAAAGGTATCTTCAAAGAATGGGAGACTACAAGAGAAGTAATTTGTAAGGGTAAGTATCGCCCCTCGTCTTGTGCTACTTCCTCTCAAATTTATAGGAATAGAAGAGTTTGTTGCGAACCAACTCCAAAAACTCATGAGGAACAAGGAAGGGGGATGGCACCTACTTCTTGGTATGATACAACCAATACCTTACCTCCTTGTTCAAATGTTTCCTTTTTATCATAAAGTGATGATTATTGGGGTAGGATGGGAGGTTCAATGAGTTTTAGAAGTAAGGTGAATCCAAGGCATATCCCTTAGACAAATTTGTAAGATCAATGTGAGCATGTATGGTTGTTCAAGATGTGTACTTGAATTTGGTGATCATGCTATTCACAACTCATTACACCTCAAATGGTTGAATGGTTGGGACTACCTTAGGTGATGAAGCAACACCAATATCCAGTTTAAGGTTGGAATTAGGTAGATATGAGCATAAAAATGTTCTTTTCATTTTGAAAGTACCAAGAAGAGGTTTTCTATGATATACTACCATTACATTGTAGTCAACTACTTTTGGTAGGTCTATGATTTCAAAGTAATAAAATCCCATGTATAAAATGTTGGTATATTTTTCTTGGGATTATGAAAGAAAAAACTTATTCCCATCAAGTGCTCCACAAGTAGGTAAATAAAGCGAATCGCCTTGGGCCAAATCAATGAGGGTGCAAGCGGAGGGACTGTATGAGAGGTGGAATATAAATTCAAAGAGTTTTGAGAGGAATTCAATAAGGCAAGAGAATTCTTACAACAAACTTTCAATGATCTCTCCCGAATGTATAGTAAGATAATTCCCAATGTTTGGGAAAAATTAATAAAGACTCCTTGTAAGGGTGGAATAACGGAGTCTCCAGTTAAAGTTAAACAAGTTGCACCAGGTGAGTTTGACACTAAGGAGTTGAACATAGTAGGTGAATCCTCCACTGATTATGCAACCAATTCGATTCTAGAAGTGAAGGTATTCCTATCCCTTCACTGGGAACCCTTGGTACTTGTTGCAACCCCAATGAAAATGAGAACAAAATATTGAGAGGACTAAGAGAGTGATACGTGAAAACTCTAGAGCGTAAAGAAAGAGATTGTGTGAAGTGATTTAAGTGAGTTGTCACAAGCTTATAATAAATTTTCCTTATCCTTTAGTTTTTTTTCTTGTTAATGGATGCTCAGAAGAAAGCCTAATGACGAGCCTCGACATGCAAAAATGCAAGAGGCATTTCGAAACTTTTCAAGGGAGCAAGAATTTTCCAATGAATCCAACCAAGTAAGGACCATTATCCTTGTGAGGTTAAAGGTAAAAAAGATAAACCTTAAATTGTATGTCTTGTAGCTAAATGGATTTAGGTAATAGATTATGTTTTTGTAGGCCTATAACTTTGCCTTCTAATTCACATGGTATTATCTTTGTGGTTGATATTTCTAGTGTTGTGAGTACCAAAAAATTAGTTTGTAATTATCCGTTCAGTTGTTTCCTTGCTTTTCATTTTTTTAATACTTAGAGTTGTCTAGTAGTTTCCCCAAGCCACTTATTAATTGATGGGACTGTAGCTTTGTAACGTGGCAACTCATTTTCTCATTATCTTAGTTCCCTTGTTTTGAAGTTTAAACTTTGAAATGGTGGACCTCGAGAGTGAAATTATATTAAATACGCTCGACATCGAATTTCAATAGTTCTTCTAGCTCCATAATGATGACTTTGGTCTAGGTGGACCTTGTGTTTGTGTCCTAATATTTTCATTTTGAGTTTGGGTTGTTATTCATCCTAGCCAAAACTCATTTTGGAGCCAGGGTGGACTTTTTTTGATTGGAGCGTCAGATTGGGAATTCCAAAAATTCCACCAACTCTAAAATGTTGATTTTGGGCTAGTTGAGTCATTGGTTTGCTTCTTGGAGTGTCTAGGCTTGTTTTATGTTGAACTGTGGAAAGTATGAAGTTAGGCCCTTTTTGTCCTTTTAAGTTTTAAGGTCCCTTTTGGGTAAAACCATCTGATGATCTTTTTATTGATTCCATTAGGTCCAGAATATGTTTCTAACCGAGAAAGCATAGTTGATTTATTTTTGTTGGTTTCCATTTTGATACTGAGCCTCTAATTGATTAATTACTATTGCAGAAATATTATGCAAAAAATTGTTGCTCAGCACAATTGCGCCCCTCTTAATGCTGTTGTGATAAATCCTTTTTCCGCCACTTAAGTGTGATGGTTTTTTCCTTGACGCGATCTTGATAATCCTTGGTTTCTTCTTTAAGATCAAATGCATCCAGTCCTGTGCAAATATAAAGCTGAGAACTTTGAATTCTCATCCATTTCCATCATCTTCCTTCTCTCAGATCAATCCCTCTCTATCTATAAACGTTTACCTTATGTTATTGGTTTTAGGGGTTCTTCGTGGATCGGTTGATACTACATCCCTTCCTTCTCTTAGAATATCTTAGTTTCCTCCTCCTTTAATGGATACCCTTGGGGCTCACCATTTCTCTTCGATTTTGCTTTAGTCATTTTCGTTGCTTCTATTCTTAGGGTTGTTTTCACTTCGTACTCTCTTTCCACTTAATTTTCGGTGAGTTAACCCCTCTGATTAGCTTGATCATTTTGCAATGAATTAGCTTTTTCCCTGATTGATTCTCGGCCAATTGAGGACCTTCCAGTGGTCCGAATGGGCTCAAAATCAAACCACTTGTTCCTTGAGATGAGGCCTTTGTTTTGATATCTTTAGGTTATTTTTCTAGGCAGCAGGGACCACAGGCCTTTTTTGGGCCCATTTTCCAATCCATGCTACTAATCATAATATTATTCTCATTTTTATATTTTAATCCCTGGATTTGTAATTTAATAGTTTTTGATGACTTTTGTTGTGTTTGAGCTTCGGGACCATAGTGCTCGTATTTTAAGGACTGCCTTCGACGTCCAGGTAGGCTAGGTTTATTTATGTTTATTATAGAATAGTTATTATTTGTTCTTGTGATATGGACAATAGTTTGTGTTGGTTTCTAGGTCGATCGTTGTCTTTTTAGCTTATATCCTTTTTGATTGCCAGGGCCCGGAAAAGAGCATATAGGGTGAAGGATTGTATGCCCAGGTCCTGGCCCCTCAGTGTGGAGGACACTAACCTTGGGAATTATTTTAGTTGTTGTACGACAAGTGTGGTGAGAATAGTTCTTAGGTGGTGTCCTTTGGATGATTCTAAATTCTAATTACCTTCTATTTTCATTGTTATCATTATTGTTGTTGTATTGTATTGTGGAATTGATAGGGGAGAGGCCCCATGATTTAGTCTTGATAGGGGGTGAGGTCTTGAAAATTTGGCACTAATAGGGGGCAAGTTCTCCATATTTTGCACTAATTGGGAGAGGCACTGATGTATTCACACTGATAGGGGGTGAGGCCCGAGATTTGACGCTTATAGGTGGTGAGACACAAAGATTTGGCACTAATTAAGGGAGGCCCTAATGTATTAACACTTATAAGGGGCGAGGCCTATATATTTGACACTAATTGGGCGAAGCCTTGACTATTGGTACTGTTAGGGGGCGAGGCCCAAGGTTTCGCACTGTTTGGACAGGGCCTAGTATTGGCACTTATTGGGAGGATGGTTTTGGCACTACATGATACTACTCTATTTTACTTCCTATACCCCCCATGTATTTATTTCATATTTTGTGTGCTCACCGGGCGTAATGTGGATATATGGTGGGTTTTTCTGTGTTGTTTGAACTTACCGGGTGTATAGGTCGCCAGATAGGTTTTCTTTATTTACTTTTTTTTCCTTACTTAGTTTAATCTTACTGTTCGATCTTTAATTCATGGTACATACATATATAACATTATGGTTAGTGGGGTTTGACCAAGCTGGAGCACAGGTACATTGCCTTACTTTGATATTAAGTTTTCGGGTACTGGTCATGTTCACTATATTTGGTTCCTGTAGATCTGTACTTACACTTCCAACATCTTACCTTTCTTCTTATCTATTAGACTTACCTTTTTCCTATTATCATTGACTTTTTTTACTTCCTTGCCTTTATCAGTTGTATTTTATTTTAGCCTCGTCGGCCGATGATGCCCACTGGGTACCTTGTTTGGTACTCATGCTGCACTTTTGTACCTTTTTTGTGGTGCAGATATCGATAGGGTTTATTGAATGTACCCTGATCATGCGAAGTAGATTCAACTAATTATGGAGATTACGGTGATCTTTATTGTCCGTGCCGATTGTGGTTTCTTTGAGTTTTGCTTGCTTTATTTTGTCTAAGCAGACCCTAATTTGTATTACTTTTGTAAGAGTTACTTTGTATTTTCTCTCTTTTGGATACTCTATATAGTAGTTCCCTAGGCCATTAACACTAGGTTTCAGGATTTGGATTATGTATGTAGTTCTTCGGCTTTCATTCTTTTATGTTTTTCTTATGCTTTTCTGCTTTGCTGGATGTTTTGAGTGTTTAGTATCCATTGTGCGTAGCTCTAGGCTATAGGGTTGGGCTTGTCTATATGACTATTATAAACACCATCATTACCTGAATTTTAGTTCATGAAAGAGTGGTATTAGAGCCTAGGTTCACCAGTCTCTCTGGCATTGGAGCAAGTACTATGTAGAGTCTTGTGGATCAGTTTTTAGACATCTGCATTCGATATTGGGGAGGCTATAATTTCCTTAGGAACTATAGCGTTCCTTGAAATCCTATCGTGCATCATTATTCATACTACTTTGGAACTTACATTGGCTTTAAACCTTCGTAGATGGTCGTTACCAGAGGATCATTAAAGGATTGGGACCCTCCCCAAGCCAGTCAAGAGGGGGTAAGAGGGATGATACACCGGTCACTACTATTATAGGTATATCACAGCCACAAGCACCTCCTGTTCCATCGTACAACCTGGTCAGCCACCACCTGCCGTATTTAGAGATCTATTATGTCAGATGTTCCAAATGCTAGATAGTATAACTACAGATAGGTCATAGTTATCTGCTCAAGGAGAGGTGCAGGTTGCCCTACCTCCCCCATCTTCTGCAGGTCCAGCACCACCACCAGCAGTGCCACTGACTGTATCGTCATAACTACTACCACTACTCCGGCACCAACATTCGCTCCTGCTATACCCGCATTTGAGGTGAAGAAGATATTGGACCATGTTTTATGAATTTCCCCTACTAGTTTCTCGAGAGCACAGGGGAAGGAACCTCACAAGTTTGTTAATGTCTGTTAGGAGCACTTATGGACTTTAGAGCTTTTCGATTCGTATGGGGTAGATTTCACCCCCTATCTACTTTAGGGTACTTCTAGTCAGTGGTGGCGAATATTTTAAGATTGTAGACCGCTAGGGTCAGCTCGACCCACTTGGGGATAGTTCAGAGGGGCATTTCTAGCTCACTATGTCCTTAGGAGTGTCCGTGAGGCATCTTGAGTGCAGTTCAAGGGGTTGTGACACGGCTTTGTGACGGTTGCAGAGTGTGAGGCATGGTTTAGTGATTTGTTCGGGCATGCTGGGGACTTTATATCTACCGAGGAGGATTAGATTTTATGGTTTTCTCATGGAATAAGGCCTGAATTACAGGGCAATGTTGAGTTACTTTTTGATGGTACAAAAGTCATTCCTAGATATTTCAAACCATGCTCGCCATCTGGAATTTTGACTTACCAGGCCCAAGAGGGTAGTGAAAAAAGGTAGTGCCATTAGGGAGGGTTTTCAAGGTCCAGGTCAGAGGGTCATTGTTTTGACCGAAAGTTCTATCTTAGCTGACAGTATCAGGCCTCCAGTATCGGGGTAGCCCTTTAGGGGCCCAGTTCCAGGTTTGTGAGGCCTTATCGAGGGATCTGGTGGTTAGGTCAAGACTGGGGATGTTTGCTATAAGTGTGTGAAATGGGGTCACCATGCCCGATATTATCCTAGTATCCCTAAAGGTACTTTAGGTGAGGGGTGTTTTGAGTTTGGGGTCCAGGGCTATTATGCCCGAGATTCCTCCCATCATAGGGCCTCTAAGGCCGTAGCGCTACCTATTCAACCATTACAGGCAGTGTCACCAGTCAGAGGTGGGCCACTAGCCATTTACGGAGCTAGAGGAGGGAGCCAGGTGGCTAGAGGCAGAGGCAAGGATTTGGGTTCCTAGTGTGATAGGGAACAACTCTAGTTTTATGCCATTTCTGACAGGGCTGAGGCCAAGGCCTCCGATTTGGTTATTAATTGTATATTGACTGTTCTTGGGATTTCTTCATTGAATTATTTGATTCAATTTCCATACTATCCTACATATCTATTTATTTTGCTTTGCAATTATGTGTTGTTAGTGAGTGGATACCTGTACCCTTGAGTGTATCTACCCTGGTGGGTGCAACCCTAGTGGTAAAATAGGTGTATAGGTTGTGTCTGGTGACTATTTAGCATCACGACACGTGGGATGAGTTTATTGAGCTATCTATGAAAAATTTTAATGTGATTTTGGGCTTGGACTAGTTGTCTTCCTATCGTGCGGTCCTGAATTGTTATACCAATACTATGACCTTATCTGTGCTTGGTGTGCCATCTGTAGTGTGGTACGGTCCCACTTGTCGTTCATTGATTTGGGTTATTTATTATTGTCGAGCCCATAAACTTGTTGCTCAAGGTTGTTATGCTTATTTTTTCCCACGTTAGAGATGTCAGTGATAAGTCCCTTTCCCCTAAGACTATGTTGGTTGTTAGTGAGTTTGTCAGTGTTTTCCTTGATGATTTACCTAGCCTTCCATAAGAGCAGGACATAGACTTTGCTATGGAGATTGAGCCAGACACTAAGCCTATTTTTATTCCTCTGTATCATATGGTGTCGACTGAGTTTTGTGAGTTGAGTGTCAAACTGCATGATTTACTTGACAGGGGTTTTATTTATCCTAGTGTATCACAGTGGGGTTCCTCGATGTTGTTTGTTAAAAAGAAGGATGGGTCCCTGCAGATGTATATTTGTTATAGGTAGATAAACAAGGTGACTATTAAGAAAAAATATCCTTTGCCCTAGATTTATGATTTTTTTAATCAGCTTCATGGATCTACATTTTCTTTAAGATTAATCTGAGGTCTGGCTACCACTAGTTGAGGATTCACGCTGAGGATGTCTCGAGGATAGCTTTTCAAACAAGGTACTGGCACTATGAGTTTCTGGTGGTTTCATTCGAGCTTACTAATGCCCCTGTATCCTTCATGGATTTGATGACTCTAGTGTTCCTGCCTTATTAGACCCAGTCTTGATTGTTTTTATTGGTTACATACTATTTTACTCACGGGGTCGAGTGGAGCATTAGGGGCACCTGAGAGTTGTGTTGTAGACTTTGAGGATTGAGTGACTCTACACTAAGTTCCCTAAGTGTGATTTTTTTCTAAATTCTGTCTCCTTTCTAAGCCATGTGTTATTAGGTTCCAGTTTTAATATAAATCCAGCTAAGGTTGCAGTAGTTTATGATTGGCATCAACCTACGTCCTTTACTGAGATTGATAACTTTTTGTGGTTGGCAAGATATTATCGTTATATAGTTTAGGGTATGGACCATTGCATCCCCCTTGACTAGACTAACATGGAAGGATGTGCCTTTTTAGTGGTCACATGAGTGTGAGGCAAAATTTTTGAGTTTGAAGGAGTTACTGAATATCGCTTTGGTTTTTATTCTACTAGTTAAGGGCCAACCTTATATAGTATTTTATGACACTTTATGTGTCTGTATGGATGGTGTTCTGCTAGAGAAGGACCATGTCATAGAATACACATCAAGGCAGTCGAAGGATCACTAGCGCAACTACCCAACCCTAATTTGGAGTTCGTGGAGGTAGTTTTCACACTTAAGATTTGGAGGCACTACCTATATATATTACATTATGAGGTATTCATTGATCATCACAACTTACAGTATATTCTGAGTCAAAAGGAGCTTAACTTGAGGCATCAAAGGTGGGTTGAGCTCCTGATGGACTATGATTTGACTATTCTCTACCTTTCGATGAAGGATAATGTGGTTGTCGATCCCTTAAGCCATAAGGTGGTAAGGTTAAGTAGACTAGCTATGGTTCTTGTTTCTGAGAGGCCACTGGAATGGGATGCTCAGTTCTTGGCCAGCATAATGGTTAGGTTGGGTGTTTCAGCACCAGAGAGGATTATTGCCTATATTCAGTCCAGATTGTCCATGTTTGACCAAATTTGACAACGCACGTATGAGGACCCACGTTTAGTACAGTTGAGGGAGATAGTCCTATCGAGTGATTTTGTTGGGCTAGTGTAGACTCTGATGGTATATTATGGGTTCATGGCCGCGTTGATGTTCGAGGGTTGGTGATCTGATTTACACCTTATTGTGCGATGACCACTTCTCTAGATACTCTATTAATTTAGGTATTGCGAGGATGTACTATGATCTAAGGAAGCACTACTGGTGGCAAGGTTTAAGGAGGTCTATTGCATCCTTTGTGTCTTTGTGCTTGAACTTTCAGCAGGTGATGTTCGAACATCGAAGGCCGAGCAGTGAGGGTTTTATTGCATTTGGTCCATCGTGGATTGATTGACTAAGTCATCTCACTTCTTGCCGACTCACTCAACCCGGGGGTGTAGAGAAATTGGCCAAGCTAAATGTCCCTGAGATATTTAGACTTCATGAGGTACCGTATCTATTATATCCAATCAAGCTACATAACTAACTTCGCTGTTTTAGAGGTCTATTCAGAGGGAGTTGGGCACACAGATTGATTTAAGTAAAACATTTCACCTATATATAGATGTTTAGTCTGAGTGGACCATTCAGATTCTTAATGATATGTTGCGTGCCTATGTTTTTGACTTTGGAGGTAGTTGAGATAGTTACTTGCTCTTGGTAGATTTCTCGTATAATAACCACTTCAAGTCCAGATGGGGCCATTTGAGGCTTTGTATGGTAGGCATTGCAGATCACCTGTTAGTTGGTTTAGTGGTGTCACGGCTCAACTCTCGATTTTTGATTATCTCTGCGATACTACATATCGGGTCAGACTTATTCAGGATAGGAAATGGGCAACACTGAGTAGAAAGAAGTCCCGCGGATCGTAGGCTTTAGGCCCTTAAGTTTTGTGTTAGATATTTGGTCTTCCTTCGACTTTTATTCATGAAGGGCGATATGAGGTTTGGTAGGCGGGGCAAGCTTAGCCCTTAGTTCGTTGGACCATATGCGATCTTACAGAGTGTGGGAGAGGTTTCCTACAGGCTTGCCTTTCCCCTTGACTTAGTTCCAAATCATATAGTTTTCCATGTATCGATGCTCCGCTAATATGTACCGGACCCGTCCCATGTCCTTCATGACAGGTTGTGTAGATTGGTGACACCTTGAGTTATGTTGAGGAACTTGAGGCTATAATAGACAAAGATGTGAGGCAGCTAGCAGTGAAGGTGTGTTGGGCACATCGACTAGTTGAGGAGGCTACCTGGAAAATAGAGTATGATATGCGGGCACAATATCCACATATATTCAAGCCTTCAAGTAATACTCCTTTCTTGAGTTTCGGTGATAAAAGTTATTTTTAGTAGTGGATGTTCTTTCCATCATTTTTTGTGTTTAGAGTTTTCTGGTAGATTCCCAGGGACCGGTAGCTCGGTGCCCTGGCGACTTATTTTCTCGTTATCTCACTTCTGCTATTTTAATGTTTTAATTTTTGAAATGGTGGAACTCGAGAGTGAAGTCATAATAAATACATAGTGAATCAAATTTCGACAGTTCCATTATCTTTGGAATGCCAACTTTCATCTAGGTGGACCTTAATTTTGTGTCCCAAGCTTTTCATTTTGAGTTTTGGTCGTGTTGTGGAAATTCTGCCTAGCTAAAGCTCATGTTAGAGCTTGGGTGATCTTTTGGTGATTGGAGCATCGGATCAAAAAATTTGATGAGTTCATCATGTTTGTAATGTTGATTTTGGGCTAGATGAGTCATTGGTTCACTTCTTAGGGTGTCCGAGCTCGTTTTGAGTCAGTTTGTGGAAAGTCCAAAGTTAGGCCCTTTTGAGTTTTATGGTCACTTTTTTTGTAAAGACCTCTGATGCTCTTTTTCTCAATTTCGTTGGGTCCAAAATATGTTTCCCACCTAGAGAGCATATTTGATTCATTGATGTTGGTTTCTATTTTGATTCTAACCCTTTGTTGATTAAAACTGTTGCAGAAATATTCTGCAAAAACTATTGCTCCGTACGATCCTGCCTCTCCTAGTGTGATGGTAATAAATTATTTTTCCTTGACTTTAGTGCGATAGCACTGTCCTTGAACCAATTGCAATAATTTGTGTTTTCTTCTTTAAGCTTGAACGTGCTCCTTTGGCACGAATGCGCCCACTCGTGTTCAAATATAAAGCTAAGAACTTCAAATTCTCAACTATTTCCATCATCTCCCTTCTGTAAGATCAATCCTTCTCTCTCTAGAAACTGTCGCCTTGGGTTGTTGGTGCTAGGGCAGCTTCGTGGATCGGTTGCTATTATGTCCCCTCCTTTGGTAAGTATGTTTCTTCTCTTTGAAGAGCTTAGTTTCCTCCCATTTAATGTTTTCCCTTGGGGCTCAACATTTCTCTTCGATTTTCCTTCAGTCATTTGCGTTGCTGCTATGCTTGGGGTTGTTTTCACTTTGTACTCACTTTTCACTCAATTTTCGGTGGGTTAACCCCTCATATTTAGCTTTATCATTTTTCCATGAATTGCGCATTTTTCCCCAACTGATTCTTGTCCATTGAGGACCTTTCAGTGGTCAAAATAGGCTAAAAATTAAACCACGTGTTCCTTGAGCTGAGGCCTTTGTGTTGATATTATAGTTTGTTTTTTTGGGTGGCAGGGCCCCCACACCTATTTTGGGACCCATTTTCTAAACTTGACATCTATTTGCAATATGGTTCATATTCTACATCTTTAGTCCCTGTATTCGTAATTCTTAGAGTTTTGGGTGACTTTTGATGTGTTAGAGATTCAGGCCCATGGTGCGAGCATTTTGGGGACTTTCATAGGCGTCTAGGAAGGCTGGGTTTATTTATGTGCATTGGATGCTGGGGTATTCTTTGTGCTGTTGATATGAAAAGTATTTTGGGTTTGGTTTTAGGTTGATCATTGTTTTTAAGCTTATATCCTTTTGGATTTTGGGGGCTCGTGAAAGGGCATATAGCGTGAAGGCTTTTATGCCCGGGTCCTGGCCCACTGTATGGAGGCCACATAACTTGGGAACTATTTTAGTTGTTATGCAACGAGTGTGGTGAGATGAGTTCTTTTCTTGTGACCTTTTTCTGATCCTAGATTTTTGTTAACATTTATTATCATTATTGTGGTTGTTATATTGTATTGTGGCAATGATAGGGGCGAGGCCCCAAGAGTTGGCACTTATAGGGGCAAGGCTTTTAGATTTTTCATGGACAGGGGGCGAGGCCCCGAGATCTTGCACTGATGGGGGCAAGAACATGAGATTTGGCACTTATTGGATGAGGCCCTGAGCATTGACACTGATAGCGGGCGAGGCACCGAGGTTTTACACTATTTGGGTGGGGTCCTATATTGGCATTTATCAAGAGGATTTTTTTGGCACTATACGATGCTGATCAATTTTTCTTTCCTGCACCCCCTTGTATTTCATTCTTATTTTGTGTGCTCACCGGGCTTAAGGGGGAGTCACATTGGGTTTTTGCAATGTTGTTTGTACTTACCGATGGTATGGGATGCCAGGTAGGTTTTGTGTGTTTACTATTTGTTCCTTACTTAGTTGTATCCTACTATTCGATCCTTTATTTGTGGTGCATGCATATATAACATTATGGTTAGTGGGGTTTGGCTTAGTTGGAGAACAAGTACGTTTCCTTATTTTGATTTTGAGTTTTCAGGTAATGGTCACTCTGGATTGTGTTCACCATGTTTAGTTCCTATAGATCTGTACTTACACTTCTTGAATCTTACCTTCCTACTTATTTATTAGTCTTACCACTTTCCTACTATCATTGACATTTTTTTACTTTCTTGCTTTTATTACTTTATTTTAGCCTAGTCAGCTGATGATTCCCACTAGGTACCTTGTTTTATACTCATGCTACACTTCTGTATCTTTTACATGGTGCAGATACCGGCAGGGGTTATTGGAGATGTTGTGTTCATACGGAGTAGATACAACTAATTGTGGAGATTACGGTGAGGTTTTTCATCCTTGTCGAGTTTAGTTTCCTTGAGTTCGATTTGCTTTATTTTGTCTATAGCAGGTCTTGTGTTGTATTACTTTTGTTGGATTTACTTAGTATTTTCTATCTTTTGGATACTCTATGTAGTAGCTCCCTATGTCATTGACACAAGGTTTTTGAATTTGGGTTATGTATGTATTTCCTTGGTTTCCATTCTTTTATGTTTTTGCTTATGCTTTTTCAGTTTGCCTGAGGTTTTGAATGATTCTTGACCATTGTACATAGCTTTGGGTTGTAGGGTTGGGCTTGTCTACAGAAGGTTTGTAGGCACCATCATGACCTGAGTTTTTTTTCATGACATAGTTGTTCCTATAGATGCCAGGATTGGCTCTCCTTGTGTGATCAATTTGTATCCACCTTGTGTTAGTACGCATAGCTTAGAAAGGTGTGCACTACCATGTGTCAGGAATGAACCTTTGGGGAGAAATTTTATTGACTTACTTGAGTATTTGGAGAACTCAAACTGTGATTGTCTTAATGATAATGCTCTTAATTATGACCCCCTGTATGTCACCCCACCCTTGTTTGACAAATACGATGATGAATTATATAACCTATATGATAGCTTTAGTTGTAGTTCATTTGATATTTATGATGGGTTTTGTCAAGCTAAAAGTCCTTATCTAGAGGATGATTACTCTATGCTAGTTGAATCTAGAGGTGGTGATAATGTGTTTTGCTTTATTTTGGATTATATGAGCTTTAATTTCCATTCACTGGCATAATTGATGAGGATAGTGAACTTTTGGCGACAATAACCTACTAAGGATATGAATCATGTGCTTAAGGAACCTTCCTCCTAATCTTACCAAACCTTTTACTTGCTCTGAGAATTTTTCTGAATTTCTTGGAATGTTGTCCCTCATTTATGAAAAACCAAAAATATTAATGAATATCCATATGAAAAAACTCAATCTCACATGAACCGTATTAAAGAAAACACTAAAGAAACCATTAATGATGTTGCAAATATTCGACAACTGCTAGATTTTACGATAAAGTAAGATAAAAAAATTGATAGAAACATCATCTATAGTGAAGAAAAAGTAATTGGAATGCTTGAGGTAAATTTTAAATCTCTAAAAGAGGCCATCGTTAATATCATTGTCTATATTATTAGAGGAGATATTGTGAATTAGATGTTTGTTGAATTTATTTTTAAGCAATGTATAATTGATGGTTAAACAAATGAAAAAATTTTCTTGATTCTTTTGGTTGAATGTTATTAAGATAACGGTTTTATAGATGCCAAAAGGGGGGAAGAACTGACAATTTTTTAACCATCTTATATAGAAGATTGCATTTATACAGGGGGAGTGGACAAATTCTTACCATCATTGTGTAGGAAGGCATACATATAGGGGAAGCAAACAAAAATCTAACATATTTTTTTGCAGGAAGGCACATATATAGGGGTGTACAAGAAAGTTGAATATGTATTGTCATTTATTAAAAAGGAGGACATGTTGATGTTTGGATTTCGATAAATTATAGCAAATATGAATAGAGAAAATTAAATAGCTATCCAAAAAATAAAGTTCATTAAACTGATCACTAATTTACAGAAGTAAAAATACTGAAAAAGTTCATTAAGTAAAAATTAATAGGTTTGAATGTTAATGAAAAATACTTGAAAGCCTTTAATAGATTGCTTATTTATTTAAGCTTCAACGGGTGGAAAAGTAGAAGACTAAAACAGCACCAAACTTATTTTTGGAAAGATATCACCATGTTAACTCTTTCAAAGGATAAATACCTTTGGCTTTTAATGGCTAGTTTTCATATCTATATACGGGACTATTCTTCAAGAGAATAAGTTTGCTCTATAAGTCCTCAAACTACTTCCTTCTTTTCTTTAGTTTTAATAAGCGTTGTATAACATAGTGTACCAGTATAGACAAAAAACGAAAGGAGGGAAAACTATGGTGAGGCATAGAATAAAACAATCAGATTGTTTATTAGGATCCTAACAGACTAATTGTTCTTTGAGATCTTAACTAATTTAAATAGACTTATTAAGATATCTTGTGTGTTTCTAGGCTCTTAATAGACTCAGAAGGTTTTGTGTACACAAGTCTTAGTTTATCATGTATTCATTAAGATCCCAGTAGACTCAGTAAAATGAGGTTAGGTTCATCTATCAGTTTATAATTAAGAGATTGATTTCTTAACCAGTCTCAATCATTTGTGTAACAAGTTGTAAGACTGAGCTACTCAACACTCGATAGAGGTTAAAGAAAAATAGTGGAACACTTTTTAAACCCAAGGGGATTTGATATGGCTTATGTTGAGGCCCAATAAGAAAAGAAATATCATGCGTACATTTCCCTTTCTACACAATTCTTATATCATTTATCATCAAACTACAATAGGTGTGGATTGTGTCTGTGAGATAGTTAAAGGGAAAGAAAATTTCCAATTAGCCCCCTCCTATCTTGCACTTTCAAGTAGATATAGAGGAGTTGGACCAGTCAGGAGACGTGCTAGGGCTGTTTCCTTCGATCCCTAGTATAATCATGGAGAAGATTAGATTCCACTAGAGTATGTCAATGCATGTTTAGTGAAGGATGCCTTTCTTAGGGTCTTTAATATACTTGAGAGGATTTTATTTCTCTTGGAAAGGTTTCATACAGTTCAGAGCAGATTTTTTATGAGGACGTTAAATCCATGGTAGGATTCCTTATTTCTTAAGTTCATTGTGGCAGTCTCCAAATCCCACGTGTTGTTATCATTTTTGTAAACTAGAGCATTTTGGTAAAATATTATCCATGGAGATGTCAAGATGTTTCTCGTCAGTATGTATGGTGCTTAGCATAGGTCCATAGCCTACAGGTTTTTAGGGATACAAACCAAGGTACAGATTCACCTAGAGAATGTAGGGAAAAATGTGATATTTTTTTGAATAATCTCGTAGAGGCTTCTGACAAAGATATTACAAATACACTTCCAAGTTGACCTCAACATATTTTTGTGTAATTGATTTAGGATATACCCTTTTATATGTGTCTTTGTACATTATACCTTGTCCTGTCATGGCATCTGATTAACTGCTTATATCATTTCATGTGTCTATCCCATGAATTCTTTCATTAGTGGTGGATCAAATGTACCGAACCTATGTTGATTCTTTATTGGTTTATGGTATGTGGGTAGAACTTGCCCTTTGTATACAATATGTTTTTTGTGAAATTGGATCTTTATGTTCGCACTAATCCGAAGGAGATCACTGGTCCATTCGTATTCCTCTTTAATGGGTGGCTCTAGTAGATCAAAAGGTCAATTATAGGATTTTTTTGAGTGAGGAGCTAGTGGTATAATGAAATTCTCGTAGCATTATATTATTTTTCCAATCAACAGACTATGGTAAGTGTATTGGGTTTTTATGAACCAAGCATCTATCAAACTATGTTTATCATAAAACCAGGCATTATGTGTAGAGTGAGTTCAAGGTTATGGGGTAGAATTCTCTACTTTCCAGCATTTATATTGCTCGAGATGTAAGGGATGCATTATTGGTTAAATTAATCTCTGCAATTTTGAATCATCAGTATTTCCTTGTGCGAAATCTAGACAATATATTAGGTTTTACCTTCCTACTAGGTGACCGGGAAGTGTCGGATATCTTAGGTTTAACAAAAGAGGTAAAGATACATTTTTGGGTGTTACATGCATGACTTTGATTTGTTTTGACATTTTTTGATCGCGGGTTATCCTAATTGCAGGTTTGTACATGCGTTTTCCCTTGTGATTATATGTGTTTAACGATTTTCTCTATGGTTAGGAATATTCTCCATATTTGTAGTTGATTTATAGTGGT